>JADZMA010001521.1:0-17971 GCA_020796225.1 Arion vulgaris
AACTGCATAATTTGATGTGGATGCTGGACAGGTCAGCTCTTTCAAGAACCACAGTGCAGGATCGTGTCATGTGACATGATGTTTAGAAGTTTCCTTAAACACACGGTACTTAAATGGTATGTTTAAATACACCCATAAGGAAAGCATCACTCAAATTACCAATCTTTTTAATCCCCAGCTGCACCTTCTGTTGCTGCCGGGGTGAAGATGTTGGCGTTGTTGCTGCCACTGAAGTATCTGGTGGATATGAGAACAACTCACACAACTATGATTCTGATGACACTGATCCAAATTTAGACGAAGGTCAGCAGTTGTATTTGTTTAAATTATTATTACTATGACTATTATTATTACTATTATTATCACTATTATTATTACTATTATTATTACTGCTGATGAAAAATATCAGCACACCTTGTGACAAGAGAATTGTCCAGTAATTTTCGGAGACAGACACACAGGACAGGTCTATTCTATCGCCATCGCGCCGCTTGTGGAAATGTGAACTTACACACAACAAGGAGACCGGAACAATAGTTGTAATGTGACTACAACACACATCAACGAAAGCGAAGTTTAACTGAAATTATATACACAACGTTCATCCAATTTACTCAGTAGTTTCTGAATACACACTACTGAAGTATATAATCAACTATTATCTGCTTTGAACTAGTTAAACGGCTGCAAGATCCTATCAATAGAGATGTGAAAACGTCACTAAGGCCTATGGTCATACTGTGTTATTTACCCAGTATGTACTATTTGTAATTGCTACACACACTGCCTTGTGGAGAGGGGCTCAGGAGAGCCAAAGGCTAGGGAGTAAACCTGATCAAAAATCCCCACTGCCTTGTGGGTCAGCACGTAATGCAGAGGGCTAGAGGAAGTAAACCTTGACCAAAAATCCGGAGGAGGGACCTAAGGCAGTTGATGGTTAAGTGTGTATTCCTTGCCATCTTCTGGCATCTCCTGCAAACCCTGCTGGATTCCAAACGTATAGACTTTGTCTTTCCTTTGGAAAAACAGTAGGGTAGAGAGGGGTTTGTGCAAAATGGGCAAGGCACATTCTCCATATCAGCTGCCCAGGCTAGGCACAAGAGAGACGACACTTCATCTTTTTTTCGGCTCGAGCACAACACGGACGGAAGGGCGCAGAGTCTTTTGAGAAGAGACTTATATGTACGAGCTGAACGACAAGAGAGAAAGCGAAAACTCAGAAGTTGTCACAGTAAAACACTTGCCAATTGACCGTCTGTAAAGATGAAAAGGGCCATATATTATCACTATTATTATTACTATTATTATTACTATTATTATTATCAACATTTAAAAGTCTAAATAAAATAAGGAAATACAAGTTATATAGTATTAAAACTAAATTACGAATTTTCAATTCAAATGTTGTATCAATCCTAACATATGCCAGCGAGAGCTGAAAAATGACTAAAGATATAGAAAGCAAGTTGAATGCATTTGAAAATAGATGTCTGCGGAAAATAGTGATAATAAAATCGGATAAATTTGAAAGTGAGGGAAATAAAAATGCTGTAAACCACTGGTAAATTTATAAAAAGGGGAAGAGGGGAATTTTGGGCCCCTGAAAAATGATCCGTCAAAGCGGGCATTGAAGGGGGAAAATGGTTCAAGAAGAAGGCGACTTAGGGAGACCCAAACAACTTTGCGAGGGGGGCCAAAAATTTGGGTCTCAGTTCCAAGAAAAATTTTTGGAGTTCCAAGGATAGGGGCGGTTGGAGACATTGCCGGGCCCCTTTTAAAACGGTACGAGAGGAATTTTATTATTCAATTCCCATGCGGGAAACACCCGAAGTAAACGTGCCGATGACATTCTAGGTTCGAGAGCGCGTTTTTAACAATTTCGTTTATTCGTACACGGTTCATCCTCAATCATGCCGTGACGGCTGGCGAAAAGGGATCATGAATTTCCCCACATTTCTTTTTGGGTTTTTTTGCAATCAATTCAGATTTGACGCTCTACTGCCCATGAAATCAGGCTATCAAAATTTTCCCCCTTTTTGTTTTTTCCTCTGTCTCCCCACCCTCGATTTTGTTTTACAATAGTACGCCCTTAAACTAAAAAAACCTTTATTCTTTCCGGGGTCTAAATTGTTACCTAAGTAAATAAAATTTTGAAATAAGTGTCAATTGACTAGCCTTTAAATTTGAGTATCCGTTCAATAATATATATTATTTGGGTTTTACTTATTTTGCCCTTTTTAAAGGTTCCAGGGGAAACAAATAATATAACACCGGACCACAAGGCATGGGGCAAGGGGGGGGGTCCCCGAAATAAAAACGGGAAAATTGGATGTGGGTCCTTGGGAATGGCCCAAACGTCAACCCGGGGTTTTATTATATTTTGAGCCCAATCGACACTTTTTAACTCCGGGATTGGGGTCCCAGGGATTGACGTTTGGGCCTTTCGCTACAGGGCCAACATCCATTTTTTGGAGTTTAAAGCGTTTTTGTCCCCCATCAGTCCCTTTTAACGCCTTTGGGTTGATCACTATTCTTTCTTCCTTTAGGCCCCGTACCAAAAGCGGGCCAACAAAACCCCAAAAGGGCCTTTTACGTTCAAACCCGCCGCCCAGCGTGGGCCGGGTTGGTAGGGTTAGCCTTTGTGGGGGGTTTTTTGGGTGGGAAACCGTTTAGTTTGGGTTTTGTGGCACCCAACCCAAGAGTTACGATGTCCATGGCACCCGAACCGAAACTGGCCCAAAGGGTTTCTGGAGGGGGAAAAAAAGGGATGATTCGATGTAGAACTTAATTTTACTTTTTTGTTTGAATATTTTTTTTTCCCTTCCCCCCACAACCCGTCATCCGACCACTGATAGTATGCATCATTTTGTACAATCTTATTATTTAATTCCCTTGAATACGATCGGGAAAGAAACTTAAAAATGATCAAGGAAAAGACAACAAATATACGTTGTATCCTGCTTATAGTCCTTTTCCAGAGTAAAATTTGAAACTTTTTTTTTTTTTTAAACATTTTCTGTAAACTTTTTAAAACTATAATTATTTTCATTTTGAACATCTAATTATCATTCCCCATTCAAAACATCTAATATATCTTTTCCCCTTTCCCCAAAAATTTCCTTATTTTTTTCCCTTTCACTCTTTCCTTTCCCCAATTTCAGAATCTCTAACTTATCTTTTTCCCCATTCCTAAAATCTAATCCCATTTTTTTCCTTTAAACATTAATCTCCATCATTTTTTCCAAACTCTAATCTCCATCATTCCCATTCCAAACATCCACCCCCCTCGCCAAAAAATTTCTATATTTTCCATTATCAAGCCCCATTTCTTCTAAAAAAATTTTGGAAAAAAAGGAAAGAACCAGTGGGGGCTTGTTTTTTTTGTTGGTGGGGAACAAAAATGTTTGGAAAATCATTTTTTGGGTTAAGTTATTTTTCAATTTATAAAATAATAAATAATTACAATTTATAAAATAATAAATACACTTACAATTTATAAAATAATAAATCCCTTAAATTTATAAAATAATAAATACACTTACAATTTAAAAAATAATAAATACATTAAATTTATAAAATAATAAAAAAATTTAAATTTATAAAATAATAAATCCCGTTAAAATTTTATAAAATAAAAAAACACTTCAATTTATAAAATAATAAATACATTCAATTTAAAAAATAAAAAAACACGTTACAATTGAAAAAATAAAAAATACATGTTACAATTTATAAAATAAAAAATACATTTACAATTTAAAAAATAATAAATAACTTAAATTTATAAAATAATAAATACATTAAATTTATAAAATAAAAAAACACTTACATTTAAAATAATAAAACTTACAATTTATAAAATAATAAATACACTTACAATTTATAAAAAAAAAACATTTTTTTTTTTTGGGGGGGCCAGCCCACGGGCCCCTTAATCGCCCGAGTAGTTCGGGGAAAAATTTTGGGGTGAAAAGGGGAAAATAGAACCACTGTTACCTTCATGCAGTCGTAAGAGGCGAAAGGAGGTTTGGTTAAAATCAATAACGTTCCAAACTTTAAATATATTCGTTTAGGGGCCTAAAAAACCAATGTCACGTATACACGTTCTTGGAAAAGATCAAACATATAAAAAAGAGTGTTTAAAAATTGGTGAAAAGAACGAACGTAAAAAAGAAAGATGGCCCAATGAGAGCCGCACGGAAAAACCCACCCATTATTTCACCCATTCATTTTTTCCATTATACCCTTTCCCAACTTTCATTATTTTTCTAACGCTTCCAATTTTCATTTTTTTGTTATCAACCAACAATCCTTTATTCATTCATTCTAAACCCATAATTATTTCATTGTTTCCCAGTAAAAAGTTGGTCTCAATCCTGAAACCAAAAGCTTAAGATGATCAAATCAAAACAAAAGATTGCCTAAACCTTTCAAGAGACTTGGGCTCTAAAAGGTGGACTCCAGAGAAGCTCACAACCCCAAAGAGAGTCGTTTTGGGGGAGATCCATCCTTTAAAAAGCAAAATTTGGGACAACCACCATCAAGTGTCTCAAAGTTTTGTGAGTTCATTTGTCAATCACCATCTGTTGCATGTCTGAAAGCGTTGATGCTCATATTTTACAATTTTGTCGTCTTATAGTTATTTGTTTCTAATATTGTCGCTAAGCGTCGTGGGGAGAAACAGTTAGTAATCCATGGGCCCATAAGTGGGAATGATTATAATTATTCAACTGCTTAAATGTCTCCCAAAATCATCATTCACTTAATTTCGTGGCTAGGTTAAAATGTCTCCCAAAATCATCGTTCCTTAGATTTCTTTGGGTGGGGTTAAATGTTCCCAAAATTTATGATTCATTAGACTGGCAGGTTAAATGTTTCCCAAAGTCATGATTCACTTTGACTTGGGAGGTTAAAAATTCCCAATCCCTTTCCCTTTGTTTCTGTGGGGGAAAAATGTCCCAATGTCTCATTACTTGATTTCTGTGGGTTTTGGGTTAAAATGTTCCCAATGTCATCATTCCTTTGTTTTTTGGCTAGGTTAAAATTCTCAAAATTATCTTCCCAGATTTTTGGGAGGGTTAAATGTTCCAATGTCATCAAATTACTTGATTTTTTGGGTAGGTTTAAAAGTCCAATATCATCGATTCCTTGATTTTTGTGGTAGGTTAAAATGT
The DNA here is from genome assembly GCA_020796225.1 of Arion vulgaris. Classification (NCBI taxonomy): domain Eukaryota; kingdom Metazoa; phylum Mollusca; class Gastropoda; order Stylommatophora; family Arionidae; genus Arion; species Arion vulgaris. Next base: position 5,175 of record JADZMA010001521.1, read on the forward strand.
TCCCCAAAGTCATCGATTCACTTAGATTTCGTTAGGGTTAAAAAAGTCTAAATCATCGTTCCTTTGATTTTTTGGCAGGTTAAAAAGTCCCAATGTCACGATTCCAGTTTTTAAGTTTAAGGCAAAAATTCCAATTCACGACCCATTAGATTTCTGGGTTAAAATTAAATTCTCAAAATTACGTCATTTGTTTCTTTGGGTGGTTAAAATGTTTTCAATACTGATTCCTTGCTGTGGCTAAGTTAAAATGTCTCAATATCATCATTCCCTTTGATTTCTGTTAAGTTAAAATGTCTCCAATTCATCATTCATTGATTTCGTGGCAAATTAAAATGTCTCAATTCACATTACTTAGATTTCTGTGGCTAGGGTTAAAAAGCCCCAATTCATCGATTCATAGATTTCTGTGGGTAGTTAAAATGTCTCCCAAAGTCATCGATTCATTTGATTTCTGTGGCTAGGTTAAAATGTCTCCCAAAATTTATCGATTCACTTAGATTTCTGTGGCTAGGGTTAAAAAGTTCCCAAAATCATCGATTCATTTAATTTCTGTGGGTAAGTTAAAATGTCTCAATATCATCGATTCATTTGTTTCTGGCTAGGTTAAAATGCTCCAATTCATCATTCATTGATTTCTCAGTTAAAATTTCCCAAATTTATGATTCACTTAGATTTCTGTCAGGTTAAATGTCTCCCCAAATTTATCATTCATTAATTTTTGTGGTAGGTTAAAAAGTCTCCAATTCATCGATTCACTTAGATTTTTTGGGAAGGGTTTAAAAAGTCTCCAAAAATCATCGATTCCTTAGATTTCCCCCGGCTAGGTTAAAATGTCTCCAATATCATCGATTCACTTAGATTTCTGTGGCTAAGTTAAATGTTCCAATTTATGATTCCCAGATTTCTGTGGCTAGGTTAAAATGTCTCCCAAAAATTCTGATTCCCTTTGATTTCTTTTGGCTAGGTTAAAATGTCTCCAATTCACCGGGGTTCACTTAGATTTCTTGGCTAAGGGTTTAAAAAGTTCCAATTCATCGATTCACTTGAAATTTTTGTTAGGGTTTAAAAAGTCTCCCCAAAACCCCTCGATTCCCCTTAGACTTGGGTAAGGGTTTAAAAAGTCCCCCAATTTAAAGATTCACCCGAAATTTTTGGGCCAGGGTTAAAAAGTCTCCCAAACATTGATTCACTTAGTTTCTGTTTCAAATTTAAAAAGTTTTCCCAAAATTTATCGATTCACTTAGATTTTGTCAGGTTAAAATGTTCCCAAATTTAAAGATTCATTTTGATTTCTGTCAAAGGGTTTAAAAAGTCTCCAATATCATGATTCCCCTTAGATTTCTGTAAATGGGTTAAAATTTCTCCCCAATTTTCAGATTCCCCAAAATTTCGGGGAAGGTTTAAAAAGTTCCAATTCATCGGGTTCCCAGATTTCCCGTTTAGGGTTTAAAAAGTTCCAATTCAAAAATTACTTAGATTTCTGTGGCTTAAGGGGTTTAAAAAGTCTCCAATTCATCGATTCACTTTGATTTTGTGGCTAGTTAAAATGTCTCCAATGTCATCGATTCACTTAGATTTCTGTGGCTAGGTTAAAAAGTCTCCCCTTCATCGATTCACTTAGTTTCTGTGGCTGGGGTTTAAAAAGTCTCCCAAAGTCATCGATTCACTTAGAAATTTTGGCCAGGTTAAAAAGTCCCAAGCCCCTGATTCCCCCCGAACTTGGGGAAGGGGTTTAAAAAGTCTCCCCAAAATCATGATTCCCCTTAGATTTTGTGGAAGGTTTAAAAAGTTCCAATGGCTTTATTCATTTGATTTCTGGGGTTTGGAAAAAAGTTTTCCACTGATCATTTAGATTTCTGTGGCTAAGGGTTAAAAAGTCTCAAAAATTTATCGATTCACTTAGATTTCCCCGTGGCTAAAGGGTTTAAAAAGTCTCCCAATTAAAGATTCAAAAAAGATTTTGTTAGGGTTAAAAAGTCTCCAATTCATCGATTCACTTAGATTTTTGTGGCCAGGTTAAAAAAGTCCCAATGTCTGATTCCTTAATTTCCCGTGGCTAGGTTAAAATGTCTCCAATGTCATCATTTTTAGATTTTTGGGGTGGGGTTTAAAAAGTTTTCCAATATCAAAGATTAAAATTTGATTTTTGGGCTAAAGTTAAATGTCCCCCCAATTCATCGGTTCACTTGGGGGATGTTTCTTTGGGTTAAAAAAGTCCCCAAGTCAATTGATTCCCTTTGATTTCTGTGGCTAGGAAATGTTTTTAATGTCATCGATTCACTTGATTTTGTGGGGAAAAAGGCTCCAAATTCTGATTCTTAGATTTTGTGGCTAGGGGGTTAAAAAAGTCTCCAAAAATTTAAAGGGTTCACTTAGATTTCTGTGGCTAGGTTAAAATGTCTCCCCCTGTCATCCCCATTCCCTTGGGTTTTTTTGGGTAAGGGTTTAAAAGTTCCAATGTTTGATTCACAGATTTCTGTGGGTAGGGTTAAAAAATTTTCCAATGTCATCGGGTTCACTTAGATTTCTGTGGCTAGGTTAAAATGTTCCAAATCATCGATTCACTTGAAATTTTTGTTTAGGTTAAAAAAGTTCCAATTCATCGATTCACTTAGATTTCTGTGGCTAGGTTAAAATGTCTCCCAAAATTTATGATTCCCCTTAGATTTCTGTGGTTTGGTTAAAAAAGTTTTCCCCCAAACATCGATTCACTTAGATTTCTGTGGCTGGGAAAATGTCTCCAATGTCATCGATTCATTAGATTTTGTGGCTTTGGGTTAAAAAGTCTCAATTCATCGATTCACTTTTGATTTCGGGCTAGGTTAAAAAAGTCTCCAATTCATCGATTCACTTTTAATTTTGTTAAGGGTTTAAAAAGTTTTTAATGTCATCGATTCACTTAGATTTCTTGGGGGAAAAAGTCTCCAAACACAAAAGGGGTTCACCCTTTTAGATTTCTGGAAAAAAATTAAAAAGTTCCAATACATTGATTTTACTTAGATTTCTGTGGGTGGGGTTAAATGTTTCCCAATTGTCAACGATTCCCCCCCCATTTTGTGGCTAGGTTAAAATGTCTCCCAAAATTTATCGATTCACTTAGATTTCTGTTAGGTTAAAAAAGTCTCCCAAAATTTAAAAAATTCACTTAGATTTCTGTTTTAAGGGTTAAAAAGTCTCCAATATTGATTCACTTAGATTTCTGTGGCTAAATTAAAAAAGTCTCCCAAAATTTATGATTCACTTAGATTTTTTTAGGTTAAAAAGTCTCCAAAAATCATCGGGTTCACTTAGATTTCTGTGGCTAGGGGTTTAAAAAGTCTCCCAAAGTCATCGATTCATTTGATTTCGTGGCCGGTTAAAATGTTTTCCCAAAATTTATCGATTCACTTAGATTTCTGTGGCTAGGTTAAAAATGTCTCCCAAAATCATCGGGTTCCTTAGATTTCTGTGGCTAAGGGGTTTAAAAAATTTTCAATTCAAAGATTCACTTAGATTTCTGTGGCTAGGTTAAAATGTCTCCCAAAATCATCGATTCCTTAGATTTCTGTGGCTAGGTTAAAAAGTTCCAATTCATCGATTCACTTGGAAATTTTTGTGGCTAGGTTAAAATGTCTCCCAAAGTCATCCATTCACTTAGATTTCTGGCCTTGGGTTTTAAAAAGTCTCCAATATCATCGATTCATTTGATTTTGTGGCTAGGTTAAAATGTCTCCCAAAATTTATCCCCAAATTTACTTAGATTTCTTTTGGCTAGGTTAAAATGTCTCCCAAAATCATCGATTCATTGATTTTTGTGGCTAAGTTAAAAAGTCTCCCAAAATTTATCGATTCACTTAGATTTCGTGGCTAAGGGTTAAAAATTTCCAATGTCATCGATTCACTTAGATTTCTGTGGCCCAGGTTTAAAAAATTTTCCTTATGTTCCGGAAATTTTTGTGGCTGGAAAAGGGCTTTCCCCTTCACGGATTTTAGAATTTTTTGGTTGGGTCCGGAAAAGTTCAATTTTCAATTGATTCCTTTTTTTCGTGGCCCCGGAAAAAACCCCAAAAAAAGTGGAAAAATTTTATTTAGATTTCTTTTTGGGTAGGTTAAAAAATTTAATATTGTTTATAAGGGTTTCTTTTTGGGGGGTTTTTAAAACTCCAAATTTTACGAATTAAAAAAATTTCGGGGCTTTCAAAATGCCCAAAAAAACTGAAACAAAATTAGAATTTTTGGAGGTTTAAATTCTAATATAAAGACACTTTGGGGGTTTTTTGGGGGGCTTAAATTAAAATTTTAATATTTGTTACTTAAATTTCCTGGGCTAAAAAAAAAAGGGAAAAAAGGCTAAATTAGGGGTTCCAAATTTCCTTGGGTATTTTTAAAAAGCCCAAAACATCATTTCAACCCAGACTGTGGTGGGAAAATTTTTTTTGTAACCACTTAAAAATTTTAAAAAGTTTTGGGGCCACTTAAAAAATATTTTTGTTTAATTTGGTAAGTAATCAATTAAATTTTTTTTTGAAAAAAAAGTTTTCATAATGTAGATAATTCTGAAAAAATTTATTTTCAAACAGACTTACACTATAACAGATTTTTTTAATATGGAAAAATGTTTTGGGGGCCCCCCAAAATTTCCCAATGCGGGCCCTTGCGGCCCCCGGCCGTTTGCCCACCCCCCCCTAGATGGGCATCGATGCACTAGTCTTCAGATTGGCAAATACGCAAACCGTCCAAAAAACGAAAATCGACTTCGGTTGGGACGGCTGAAATTTCACCAGCGTTGACCATCTTTACCGGAAGTCAAAGGCAATGCTACCCGATCAGTGGATACATAAGTCAAAGGCAATGCTACTCACGGGATACAAAGTCAAAGGCAATGATACTAAACAGTGGTAACAAGTCAAAAACAATGAAATTGATACAGTGGATAAAAAGTAAAAGAGCAATGATATCACGGGGATACAAACAAGAGCAATGCTCCCGATACGGTAGATACAAAGAAAAAAAGCCCAAAAGTAAGACCTAGTCAGACAATTGTAAAAGGGGTGAAAGTTTTAAATCAACATTATCTTGACTTCATCTTGACAGCAATAATAACAATATTTGATTGTTTGTTTCGATCTTTTTCCCAATCATTTTGATCATTCTATTGTGATATTCTTCTTTTTTTTAAGCGGGCTGATACGAACCACCTTTTTGGATTTTGGTTTTGGTAAAGGGAGTGTATTTTCCCAAAATAGAAAAAGTGGCCAGACATCCTTTTTTGAACCTTTTTTTTTCTAGGAGCCCCCAGCCCCCACCTGGGGCCATTCGACATGTCTTGAGGTCCAGTGATACTGTTCTTTGTTTCCCCGGGGCCCCCCCAGGGGTAAAACAAAAAGTTTCTTTTTATTTAGACATTTAAAAGCTGATGTTCCCCAATTGACAAATTTCTTTGTTCTTAATATGGGCCAGAATCGCATTTTTATATTTCTTGATGTACAGAGAATGTACTAACAGAAAAAAGAGAATGTCCAAAGAAAGTGATGTACAACGCGGGTTAAAGAAATGATTTTTTTTAGATATTTCAAATAAAGTGTGGCCCCATTGTTTGTGCTATCTTTTGTATGTGTGTATGTCCATCATTTGTTTTTTTCTTTAATTTTGTATTATTTTACTATATTCCTCTCATGCTGTTATACGTTAGAGGGCCTGCAAGCAATTTATCCATACCTCTTTATTCGGGGAACTCGTTCAATTTTTCCAGGGAATTGGCCCAATATTTTCGTCTCTCTGTAAAGTTCGTTTGAGGGTTTCTTAGGACGTCCTTTTTTTCTTAAACCCCTTTGCCTCCCAAATTTCTCTCTCGATCCCCGCCCCCCCATGTCCCAAATTTTCCCCCATAAATCTCATTCTGTTGAGATCTGATTCATGCACCCTTTAGCATGGGTGTGTTTCGTCACATCTTTAGCGCCATTTGGAGCTCGGGTGCTTATCCTTGGCGTTACCCGGTTTTTGCGCATTTACTGGATTCGTTCTCCGTCGCCGGGCGCCCCCAGCCGATAAAAGGCGTAGGTTGCTTTTTTTTTTAATGTAGCTCCCCTTAGACAATCTTCCCCCCGGGTTGTTGGTGTCGTCTTCCCGGTTACCAGTTTTTTTTGACTACTTGGTTTGCCTGTCGCCCATTTTTTTAGGTTTTTTGCTCCCAGGTTTGATTGTCCCCAACGCCCTATAAGTTTGTTTTTGGGGGGAAAGTGGTTATTGTTTCGGAGGGGGACCCCATTTTGAGGATGCCATTTTGTTACCCCCTTTTTTTTTTGTGTTTTTTTTAAATGGCCCCCCTTTTTTTTCGGTTTTTACATTGTTCACGGGCGACACCAAATTTCATCTCCGGGCAATTCATCACTTTCGGAGGAACGTTTCAGTTTCCCTTTCCGGGGCCCAGTTTTTCGCACATTTGGTTACCCCGCCTCCCGTTGGGTTATTTGCCACGCCTTTTCGTCCTCCATCATCCCCGTGCATGTCTGCCCCGCCGGTGGGGGCCCCTTTTCGTCCCTATGCGGGTTTGCTCTACTTTTCCCCCCCGTGTTTACGGGTTTTCACCGTACTCACATTTACTATGTAGGGGAGGGCACGAACCACCGGGCCCCGCCCAGGTTCCAGTTTGCCCCCCGGGGGCCCCTTTCTGGATGCACCCTCGTTTATTTGTTTAGCTTTTTCCATCGGCCGGGGGAGACGGGTTTTAAAAGTCACCCAGGGTTCTGTTGTTTTGTTTATCGGTGGATCTATCAACGAAACGTCTGCATCCACTTTCAAAAACCTCCCCCGATCCCCCCGCTTAGCCGAAGGAACCGTGGTTTTTTCAGGGTCACCACGTGGAGGTGGGGTAGGGCTTGGTTTTGCCCGCTCACTAATCCCGGGGAGTTTTCCCATGCATTTACCCCCCCAATCAAAAGCCCGTTCTACTCTCTTTTATCCGACGCGTGAAAAAACAGGGTTGAGAACAGAAACAGAAAATAACAAAGAAATTATTGGGTTCCCGAGTAAGTATAGAGGAATATAAGATAATAGTAAAAAAAATAGAATTGACTTTTGTACAATAAAATTTGAAAATATCTTCACCATTTTCAAAATCACATCGGGACCCCGCGGCGCTACAGATTTTTTGTGTAAGAAAGAGTGGGAGCACACATGGGTTACTCACGGTAATGATGATGGTCCCCCCATCAATAAGATAAACTTTTTTTTTTTCTTTCGCCCCTTTTCAACTCAGACGAAGTTTCATCTTCAAACTGTTTTTTGCGTGATAACCTTTTTTTCGATTTCTTAAAGGCGCAGCGGAAATTGTAAATTCTACACTGGCAGCCGTGGCTAAAGTACTCGAATTAGATTCCCTCGCCTACGGCGATTTTTTTTCCCACTTTGGGAAACCACGACGTCCTGGTAAGACCAGGGGGCCGAAAAATGGGACGTGGTCGAAGGGGTATGGGGCGTCTCAAAGTAAGGGAATATATAAAATTGGGGGTCCCCCTTAAAAAAAAATGAAATTTTATCATTAAACATCGCATTAATCTGAAAATGGAATTATCAAGAGGAAGGGACAGACCAAGAAAAAAGATGGGTTGATGGAGTTACAGACATCTTAAAACTCCCCAAAAACAAACATAAAGGACAGAGCGTGCATTATCTCGGGAAAAGATATCAGTTAAACCTGCTACGTCTAGGGCAATAAAGGAAAAAGGAAAAAGAAAAAAAGAAGAAACAGACATTTCACAATTGAAGAGACTAGATCAAAAAATACTGACAATTAAATAATTTTTTGAATAAAACACAAGAATAAGGCAAAATATAATTCAACTTCTAACACTTTCATAAACAAAAGTAGCTGGTTTAAACATGCAACAACAACAGAAATCTCCTTTTTTGCGTTCGTTCTTTACGACCAATTTTAATCACCTTTTTGATAGATCTGATCTTTTTAAGAAGTATACGGTATTGGTTTGGTAGGCCCCTAAATACATAGATTCTACACGTTTAGGGCATGTGCATCCCATTTCAAAAAAAAACTTTGTTTGAACTATATTCCATTACTTGTGAAGGACACTTGAAGTTGAGAAGGCATGGCTGTAGATGGGGGAACACTGATAATAAAAAAGCAACTTCACGCAAAAATTAGTCAGATTTTTCCAGGCCCCCATAAGCGAGTTTTTTGGGAAAACTCAAGAAGAATAATGATGGACGACATTATTTTTCTTCAAATTTTAAATATCACCACAAATTATAAAGACATTAACTCATAAAAAGAGGTTACCCACTTTATGTGGCATGCTTTACCCCTTTTGTCAGGGTTGCCCTTCATTGGGAAAAAATTAGCAACCCCAAATTGAAAAATAAAACAGTCTGGCCCCTACTTGTGGATAAGGGTGTTGACTTTTCACTGCTAGTGATGTAGGGCTAGGAAGCCATAGTAAATAAAAAAACGTACTAGTAGGCGAAATTGGCATAACGTACAATCGCTATTGGCTGATAAAACAAATCCCAAAATGGATAACAAGTGGTCGATATGGAGCGTTGAAAAACAAAAAACTTTTTTACACAATTTTTATAAACAACATCAACACATTTTGAAACCATTTTTTTACAAAATATTTAGAAAACAGATTGAAAAAAATTAGAAAATTACAAAGAAAACGAAATCACTCACCCAATTCAAGCCTTGTTTAAGCCCAGGGGCAACTGCCAGGTTTTCCCTGACCTGAAAAAAAAGGGGGCTGATATATTTTAAGATCTTTTCGAAATCCTTTTGCGACAGACAAATGACAAACACGTAAATGGATTATAGATAATAATAAACTTGAGATATGGCAAAAAAATAAATTTTTTATTTTAATCAAATGATCATGGTTTTATTCATATTTTGTTTTATTCATATTTAACACAGCTTTAAGAAAATTAATGAAAAAACCAAATGTTTAAAAAAGAGCGAACAACAGTTGCATTATAATGTAATACATAGTGTATAATAAGGTACAATATTTTTTAAAAAAAGAAGTTGTTTTTAACTGTAGACACTTTGTTGTTTTTTTATATATGTCCATTTACTTAGATCATTGATATGTAATGATAAATATTGTAAACAATTGACATAAAAAATTATTCTAGTGAAGTTTGAAGTATTTTCCCGTTTATACATTTTATGGACATTTGAAGCACATAGCAAATTATATCGATGAATGAAAAAAAAGTCAGTCATGCAAACATTGCAAATTACACACAATTGTTTCAAATTTTTCCTTGGTTTTGATGAAACGAATTGTTGCAAAGTGTTAATTGAAAACTTAATGTGAAAATTTCCAAAAATTTTTCTTGTTAGAAGAACTGACTGTTTTATCATTATGCATTTTTCTGTAATTGTTTAAGAATACATTAGACAGGGGGATAATGTTTTTGAAATAATGCTTGCCTTTGGACACCCATTAGCACACATCCCCAAAAATTCATCAACACAATTTTTCCAAACTACATGAACAAATTGGAAATTTTTGCTTTTAAAAGCCGAAATTTTTTAATTCGGGAATGGTCTGAGGAGCATATGACAAAATGTAAACAGTGTAATCAGGGGGTATTTTCCCCTTCTTCAGTAATTGAATGTAGTAGTTGAATTTGGTGAAATCAATGCGTGTTTTCTCCATTTGGGGCCTTGGAGAGTTTTCCCACGATCTTTTTGGAAACATCCAGAAATACCCCCCAAGACCTCTGCCTTCTAAAAACAACTCACAATCTTGGGACAATGTGGAAAAAACACTTTTCACATCAGCGGGCCCCTCTTCAAAACAATAAATTTCTCACCCTATGACCATAGCTTCAGAAAAATTCGTTGAAAATGCCCATAGATGATGAGAACAATAGGGAGTAAATCTTCAATTTCTTTTCTGTTTCCAATATTTGTTTCACTGATACTAGATAATTAGAACCAGACAATTGCGATATTCCCCAAAAGGGTTTCTGGGTTATATTTTTTAATTTTCCCCAAAATATAATTTTAAATTTAAAAGTGAAAAGGAATACTACCAGTTAATCATAAAGTTAAAAAGAGTAAAGAGAATATGTCTTCTGGGGTTCCCCCAAGGGAAAGAGGCCCCCCTTTTCAGTCAACCACAAAAACAAAATTTTTCAAAAAAAGAAACAATTCTTTAATTGAAGTTAGTGGATTGCAAAATTATTACGGCATTCCTTCCTGCGTTTTTTTAACATTCATAATGTGCCACCATCTCCAAATGACCTCAATGAAATCTGTGTTTTTTTGACTTCCTGGGAACCTAAAAAGCTGCAATATTGTACTCACTGAAAATTGCAAGAGCTAGTGACACTTTCTGCCTCTCTATCTTGGGGGGAAAAGGGCTTTATTAAAGGGGAACCAAAACTCAGACGTCTTTTTGATACATTTTTTTCAAATGTAAAAAAGAAGCACTTGCTACTTGGCGAATTAGTAAAATTTGAGATTGATGTTTTATTCAAAGCTCGGTTGTGGGGAAGAAATGTCGCCTGCACTTTCGGTTCACCCAATTTCCCCACAGAATTTCAAAGATGCTTATAAACAAAAAAAATTTTTTCCCCCAAATTGGGATTTTTATATGATGTTTTTTTTGAAGGTTATTATAAATTTACGGTTAATGTTTTTGAAAGTACGCCAGAACGTAAACCGCATTTTTGTACACTGTTGATGATCAAGCAATTTTGTGCCAAGATCCTCTGATGTCACCCTGTACATAGGGACAGCTACAACTTCGATAACTTCCAAACACTGAGGAAATCAGAAAAGCCTGTACTGTTGTTGCTGATTGCATAGAGTTTTCAGCCCTACCAAGTAAACCTACCACCTGGTATGCAGCTGAGAATGAACATCCATTTGTGCCAAACTTTCCAACCGAAAGTCCACTTTTAAATTTCATGTAAGTAAAAAATGTGCCATATTTAGACAATGAAAAAGGGAAAATTTAAATTTTTAAATGTAGATGGATGGGGAGAAAAATAAGAGTTTTTGATAAATTATAGATGGGGAGATTTAAAAAAACCATATGGGAAAAAGCAAATGTACAACTATTAGCCTTCTGATTTGTCCTTTTGACAAGTTTACCGTCAAGATAAATGTTATTGTTTTTTATGTATTTTGTATTAATCTTCTGATGATAATTTAAATTCTCTAACAATTTTAAATTTCTATATGCTTCCAAAAATCACTACCCTTTTTTTTTTTGGAAAAAGCAGGATAAAATTTTTTAGGATAGTAAATTTTTAGCTGGACCACCTCTCAAGTTTACTGTTAATTAAAACCAATCAAGATATTTACCAGACACTTGTTTTTTTTTACATAAACTTTTACACTATGTCTGGGAAAAATTTAACTTAAGAAATGGATGGTGCACTGTTTTTTTTCACATTCATAGTTTCAAAACAAGACAAGTAAAATATCCTCTGTGACTGTATGATTCTCCAGTTTTTTTCTAACAAATCTTTTTAAATTTCGTTTCCACACTTTAAAGTTGGAAAATCTTGTATAATATCTAAAACAACCACCAGCTTTTATTTTCATGTTTGCTGACGATTTCGTACTCTTTATTTCTGGATCTTTACAGATTTTGGGGGGACTGAAAAAAGATGGAATTCAGGAAAAAAAGATGGATAAGCAGTTTTTTTAAACCAGGGTGCTTCCCCAGGAAGTTATGTTTAATTTACATTTATCTATAAATGTATCAGACAATATAATGTCACATGGATGAAAAGTTTTTTCACCAAGCGTTTAACTGGTGACCAGTCTTTTCTGGGAAACATTTTCATCTGTCTCTCCTATCAAATTTGATGGGAATTTAAAAAAACTCACATATTCTTTAGTTTAAATTTGTTCGATTTCATCCAGAAACAGCACTTTTTTCCCATTTTAAGATGAAAAAATATGCACAAATTTAATTTAAACTCCCAAAAATCAGTAATCCAAATATTTTTTGTAGATAAAATACAAGGACTCAAAATCCCGTAAAATAACAAGACACGCTGACTTCTATCGTTAAGGACACAAAAAATGTCAGACCACTTTTGTTGTTTATTCAGAAAAAGCATTTTGCCCAAAGATGAAAAAATATGCACAAAATTAATTTAACACTTGAATATAGTAATCAAATATTTGTTTAGATAAAAATAAAGGATCTTTGTGTAAAATAAAAGACACGCTACGTTTTATGCTTATCGACACACACAAATGTCAGACCACTTTTCGGAAGGAAAATTTGGCGGGCCTTATACTGAGCCTGGCTATGTCCAATTACAGCTGTGCAAAACTTTTGGGTTTGAACCAAATTTAGACCAGATTGCTGTTTGCTAGCTTACAAAAATTACTGTTTAACAATTTAGGTGTGGGTGTCTGGGCCCAATGGATAAAGCGGGTTTCCATTCGGAGACCTGTGTTAATCCCCGGAAGGCCGGATTTTTTTCCGCGGACATAAAAAAAAAATCCTAACCTGAACAGTTTTGGGGAACTGCACTAGCCATAAAAAAAACCCCCTCATCCATTTTAAGTACAAGGGCCTGCGCAAAACCATACCGCTTTATCCTGGGCAAGTCCTCAATCTCCTCCATGGAATGAGACGATATTTCATGCCTCTGGGCTAGCCCTAAGTAAAGGGGGAACCCCTTTTATACCGTGGGTTTTAGGCAAACAGTGTTAGGCCTGTATTTTTTATTGACCATCGGCACACGTGGGGATGTGGGCAGCATCCGCCGGCGCCTTTACTTTCCCAGAGCATGTCTGGTACCCAGTTGAGGCTGGGTCGACCTGA
>JADZMA010001522.1:0-17967 GCA_020796225.1 Arion vulgaris
GTCTTTTATGAGATCATATGAGCTATCCTGATATACCATATCCATTGCGCTACCCGGAAGGGCTACCCAATGAGCCATCCTATGCTACCCTATGCGCTACCCTATGCGCTACCACATATATGTGCCACCCTATGCACTATCCTATGTGCTATCATCTGCTCTATAATACGTTACCGTATGCGCTATCCTATATACATTCAACAAGCTATCCATTGCGCTATCTTACAGTGATAATGTAGGCTCTATTCTATAATTATCTCATCCACTATCCTATGCCTTATCCTATACGCTATCCCATGTCCAATCCTATGAGCTATTCTCCGCGCTATCCTATGCACTACCCTATGCGCTACCATATAACCTTACTTTGCGCTATCCTATGCGCTACCCGATGCGCTACCCAAATCGATACCTGAAGTTAATAACCCAACCTACCACAAAGCGCTACCCTATGCGCCATCCTCTGTGCTACCCTATGCGCTTCTTTCATCTTTTGCGCTAACCTTCATGCACCAACCTGTGCGCTACCCTGTGCTATCCTGTGTGCTACTTTATGCACTATCCTATTATGCCAGAGAAGACCCAACTAAGATGGGTCGGTCACGTTGCTCGAATGCCTGATACCATCCCAAAATAGTTGATGTATGGCGAGCTTGAAGGTGGCAGACGTTTAGCTGGTGGGATGAAAAACACCTTAAAGACACTCTAAAGTGTCTCTGAAATGCTTCGATATAGACAATACGTGCTGGGAACTTTGCGCTGTAGCACTCACACTCATGTGCTATCCAACGCGCTTCACCATGCGCTATCCTCTGCCCTATCCTACCATGTGCTATCATCAGCGCTATCCTATGCGTTACCTATGCGCTATCCATACGCTATCCAAACGCGCTATCCATTGCGCTATCTTATGCGATATCATATGCTCTATCCTATGCCCTATCCGATGCGCTACCTATGTGGGGCCACTAAATGCGCTATTATATGCGCTACCATACACTATCCTATGCGCCATCTCATTTGATATCCTTTGCGCTACCATATGCGCTTTCCCTATGAGCTACCCTGTGGCACTACCCTATAAGCACTTCCCTACTCCATATCCTATGCGCTATCCATTGGTGGCCATCCATAAAGCGTATCCTATGCGCTACCTGGGATGTGCTACCCTGGTGGCGCGGTACCCTAGTGGCCATCCTGTTTGCTACCCTATATGCTATGCTATGCGCCATCCTATGCACTAACCTATGCGCTATCAAGTGTGCTATCCTGTGTGATATCACGGCACGGTCATATGCGCTTCATCCTATGAGCTATCATATGAGCTACCCAATGACCCATCTATGCGCTATCCTATAAAAGTACCCTATGCGCTACCTTATGTAATACCCCATGCGCCTCATCTCATATTACCCAATGCGCTATTTGCTGCCACCCAATCCGCTACCCAATGTGCTACCCTATACACAACTGATTGCGCTACCTTTATGTGAAACTCTTACTCCATATCCCAGAGCTATCCTATATGCTATAGAATAAGTACTAGTGTGCTACCCTATGCGTCATCTTGGCAGAAGGGCCCTATGTGCCATCTTGGCAGCTATCATATGCATTAACTCATAAGCTACCTCTGCAGGCCATCCAATGCGCTATCCTATGTGCTATCCTATATTACCCTACGCTCCATCCAGTGTGCTATCCTATGCGCTGCCTTATGGGCTACCCTGTGTACTACTACGTGTGCTATGCTGTGCACTACACTATGCACTATCCTATGCGCTATTATATGTGGGCCATCCAATGCACTACCCTATGCGCTTACCCTCTGCCCTATTCTATGCTCTATCATCTGCGCTGTCCTATGCTTTACTCTATGCGTTATCCTATGCAATATCCTAAGCACTTTCTAATACGCTATTCATTGCACTAATTTATGAGCTATCCTATGCTCTATGCTATACGCTATCCTGCCCAACTTATGAGCTATCATCTGCGCTAACATATATATGCTACTCTATGCGCTACCAAATGTGCTACTATATGCGCTACCCTATGTGCTACCATATACACTATCCTATGCACTATCCTATGCACTATCTTATTTGATATCCTGTGCGCTACCATATGTGCCTTATGTGCTATACTATGCACTAACCTATACACTATGTGGCAAGCACTCTGTGCGCTGCTACAACATATGATATCTTGTAGTTTTCCACTGTAAGGCACCTCATGCCTCCAATCCATTATGATATCCATTTCTGGGCTATCTTATGCATTGACCTCTGCACTACCCCAGCGCTGGCCTCTATGCAGTGGCCAACATGTGTGTTACCCCATGCGCTACCCTGTGCACTATCCTAAGCGCTTCACCTCTAAACTACCTGTAATGATATCCGAAGCACAACCCTATTGCTATCCAGTGACCCTATGGGACTATCCTTTGTGCTACCCTATGTGCTTTCCATTGCGCTATTATATGCATTAACCTATGCGTTACCCTATGCGCTATCCTGTGCACTATTATGTGTGCTATCATATGCGCTACACTGTGCGCTATCCAATGCGCTATCTTATGTGCTATCCTATGTGCTATCCTATGCGCTACCCTATGCCCCATCCTATAACGCTTGTCTTACAAAATCCAATGCGCTACCATGGGCTACCCTATGCGCTATTCTATGGGCATGAACGATACTCAAGCGCTACACTATCCGCTATAAATGTGCTAACCTATACACAACTGACTGCAATACCCTATGCGCTAAATCTTTTCTATCTGAAACTCTACTCTCCACACTATATGAGCTATCTTATAAAGGTATCCAACGCTGCCTGAAGTGCTACCATATGCGCTCAAGCACTTTGCGGTGTAGCTACTCCTATGGGCTATCCTGTTCGCTACCCTATGCGCTATCCTATGCAATTATCATATGCACAACCTATGCGCTACCCTGTGCTATCCTGTGACTATTATGTGCGCTATCATATGCGCTTACCCGTGCTATCCAATGCTGTTATCTACTATCCTATGTGCTACTCTATGCCAATCCAATGTGCTATCCTATGCTCTATCCTATGTACCCCTATGCGCTACCATATGGGCTACTCCCATGCGCTATCCTATGTGCTACCCAAAGCGCTATTATAAGCGCCAACCGAAACGATACTGGAAGATACCTATCTGCTACCCAATGTGCAAGCTTATACACAACCCATTGCGCTTACCCTATGCGCTACCCTATGTGAAACTCTACTTTACATCCTATCAGCTATCCTATACGCCATTTAATGCGCTACCCCATGCGTTTTCCCATAAAATAGCCTATGCGCTATCGTGTTCACTGTCCTATGTATTAACCTATGCGCTACCCTGTGCGCTATCCTGTGCTCTATTATGTGTGCTATTCTATGCGCTACCCTATGCCCCATCCAATACGCTATCCTATGTGTTATCCTTTGCACTACCCTCTGCGCTACCCGAAGCGTTATTCTAAGCGCTATCCGAAACGATACCCGAAGTGGCCACTCCTATCCGCTACCCAGCTTGCTACCCTATGCACTACATTATGCGCTAATATATAAAGCAATTCTATGCATTATTCTATGAGCTATCCTATGCGCTATTCTTTGCTCTACCCGGTGGCGCTAATCCTATAAAAGTACTATCCTATGCAGTAACACCCATAATCACCAGGTGCTACCTGTGCGCTAACATAAATTACGCTGCGCACTACACCTTTATGCGCTATCCTATGCGCTACCCTATGCCTCATCCAATGCGATATCCTATGCGCTACATTATGCGCTACCCGATGCACAATCCTATAAACTATCCTATGCGCTATCTTATGGGTTATCGTATGGGCTAAATTAGGGCTATTCGTATTTTCTTATGGTTTACTCATGAGCTATCCGATGCGTTATCCAATGAGCTATCATATGCGCTATCCTATGCTATCCAATACGCTACACTATGCGCTCATCCTCTGCCCTACCCTATGTGCTATCATCTGCGTTATCCTAAGGCAAGGTTACGTCCTTACTTCGCTCTTACGACATGTGTGCAGGTAACAGTGGTTCTATCTTTACCCCAAATTTGGGCCCCGGTAACCACTCGCGGCTCCTATGCGCTATTCTCGTGATATCCTATGCGCCATCCTATGAGCTATCCTATGCAGTAACCTATGCACTAATTCATGCGCCACCCTGTGCGCTATCCTGTGTGCTACCTTATAAAGCCATCCTATGAGCTTCCTATGCAGTAACCTATGCGTTATCATATGCAAGCTATCCCATGCGCTTCCAATGCGCTATCCATTACGCTTACTCATGTACCATCCCTTGCCCCATCCTACATGCTATCCGCATGCCCAATCCTATGATGCCATCTCTCTCAAAATATCCTATGCGCTACCATTTGTGCTAACATATGCGCACCACAGCTACCTATAAAGCACCCACACAATCATATAAAAATATCTTATTCATTATCCCAGTACTATCATATAAAAAGTAATCTATGCACTAACATATGCTTTAACTGTGCGCTGCCATGTCTGCTACTATGTAAAGTACTTGTGCGCTATTCTGTGCACTATCTCTATGAAAGCATTTATGCTGTACAATGCGCTCATCTCATGATATTCAAAGGCTACCCTATGCCCACCCAATATGCCATCTATGCGCTGTCCTGCCACCTATAATACCATTTGCGGGCCATCTTTATGCGCGCAATCCTATGCGCTACTCCTACCCTGCTACCCATCAGGCTACTCCTATGCGTCATCTCGTGATAACACACTATTCTGTGTTAACCTATGCGGGCTATCCTATAAACATCCGCTATCCTAAGGCACCAACTTATGCGCTAACTCTGTGTGCTATCCTGTGCGCTACTAGGTGTTCCCATCCTAGCTACATAATGCATAATCAATCGCGCCTTATGCGCTATCCTGTGCACAATCTCATGCACTATCCTATGCCCTATCCTATACGCCATCCCATGCCCAATCCCATTAGCTATCCTCTGCGCTATCCTATGCGCTGCATTGTGTGCTAACAAATGTGCAACCCTATGCGTTACCCTATATATCCGGATGCACTATCATATGCTCTATCCTATGCGCTACCCGATGCGCTACTCTATGCGCTACCAAATGCGCTACACTTATTTGGTACTACACTATGTGCTTCCCTTTACACACTATCCCATGCGTTATCCCCACGTAATTCAACTCCATGTGCTACCCTCAGCGCTTATCCTATGCGCTACCATATGTGCTATCCTATGCGCTACCTAATGCCTCATCCAATGCATTCATCATATGCGCTTGCATCCTATGCGCTATCCTATCCGCTACCATATGTACACCATGTGCTATCCTATGCGCTAATTCCTATCCGCTATTCTAAGCGCTACCTGAAACAATACCTGAAGCGCTACCCTTACCCGCCACTGAATGTGCTTACCCTATGCACAATCATATCAGCTTATCGTATGCCCTATCCTATGCGCTATCCTATGCGCTACCCTCTGTAAGTAACATATGCGCATCTCTATGTGCTACCCTATGTGTTACCCTATACTCAATCATATGCTTACTCTATTCGCTATCCTGTGTGTTTCATCATACAACTGTTAAGGCGCTTATCCTATTCACATATCCTGTGCACTATCATATGCGCTAATCTATGCACTAACATATGCTCTAACCTGTGCACTGCCATGTTCATACCAAGGGTGCTACTGTGCGCTACCTGTGCACTCATCTCTATGTGGCCACCATTTGTGCTGTACAATGTGCTATCCTATATGATATCTGTGCGCTACCCTATGCCCCACCCACTCACATATCCTATGTGCTGTCCTATACACATCTTTATTCGCTACCATGTAAGGCTTACCATATGCGCCATCCTATGGCCACCCTACCTGCTACCCAATGCGCTACTCCTATGTGCTATCCCTTCAGATAACACAAGCACTATTCTCTGTGCTAACCTATACTATCCTATGCGCTATCCCATGCGCTACCCTATGTGTTACCCTATACACAATCATATAAAAGTATCCCATTCGCCATCCTGTGCGCTATCATATGCGCTATCCTATTCACTAACATATGCGCTAAACTGTGCGCTGCCATTTCTGCTACCATGTAAGCACTCTGTGCGCTACCTCCCCAGCACTCCATATCCTATGCGCTACCATTTGTGCTGTTGTACTATGCGCTATATTATGCGATATTCAAAGCGCTACTCCTATTCCCACACAATGCGCCATTCTATGCGCTATCTTATGCGCTACCCTATGCGCTACTGCATGTAAGCACCCTATGCGCTTGTCCTATGCGCTACCCTATGCGCCTTCCTATGTGTTAACCCATGCGCTATCCTATGTGCTCATCTCACTGGCCACCACCCGCGCTACCTTATATATCTTCTCTCTGTGATACCACAAGGCTATCCTCTGTGCTAACTCTATGCATTATCCTATGCGCTATCCTATGCACTAACCTATGCACACCTCGCGCTATCCTGTGCGCTACCATGTGTTCTATTCTGCGCCATCCTATGCTCTATCCTATGCCCTATCCATACGCCATATCCCATGCCCTATCCTATGCGCTATCCTTTGCGCTATCCTATGCTCTATCCTATACGCTACTCTATGCGCTACCAAATGTGCTACTATATGCGCTACCCTATGTGCTACCCTATGACCCATCCAATGCCCTATCCTATGCACTATCCTATGCACAACCTATGCGCTACCATATGTGAAGTACTACAGGCCACCCTATGCGCTATCCTATGCGCTACCTTATGCGCTATTCTAAGCGCTACCAGAACGATACTCCGAAGGGCCCTCATCTGATACCGAATGAGCTACTCTATGCACTACGCTATACACTACTCCTATGCACAAAAACATAAGGAGGCTTTCATCCAACGCTACCCCTTTTGCGCTTCCCAATGTACTACCCTTTATGCGCTACACTATGCGCTGTACCCTATGCGCTACCCTATGCTCTATCATATGCAGAACCTTTGCCCTACCCTGTGCACTGCTTCTATGCGGGCTACCAATGCATACTATTTGCGCTACTCCTATGTGCTTCCTATACACTATCCCATGCGTTATCTTATTCACATCCTGTTCGCTATCATATGTGATATCCTATGCGCCATCCCCATGCAATAACATATGTGCTACCCTGTGCGCTCTACCCTCATGCGCTACACAAAAGATACTCGAAGCACAACCTCACCTGCTTCCCAAAGCGCTGCTACCCTATGCGCCATCCTCTGTGCTACCCTATGCGCTATATTTTGCGTTATCCTGGCGTAATTAACCTGTGCGCTACCATGTGTGCTATCCCATGCGCCATCCATTGCGGGCCACCCGATGCGCTACCCTATGCGGTACCCTATGCGCTATCCTGTTCGCACCCAACGCATCCTATGCGCTATCCTGTTAAACCCGTGTGCTATTCTTTTGCTACATATGCCTACCCGGGGCATCGAATGTTTTCCATGCTCATCATATGCTCCACCTATGTCCATCCATTGCGCCATCTTGTGCGCTATCAATGAAACCCCGGCACCCTGGCGCTATTATTTTGTATCAAAGCGGGCCCCGGCCTATCCAATGCGCTATCCATGAGCTATCATACCCCCAAAATGCCCCCCTCCATGCGCATCCTATGCTCCTATGGGTTTCCTTATGGGGTACCCCTTAAACCTTTACCCAATGCGCTATTTTGCGCTACCGAAACGATACTGAAGAGCTACCTGAAACGATACTGAAGGGGGACCAAACCGCTACCAAGTGCTACCAAAACAACCGATTGGCTTACCTTATGTGAAACTCTACTCCATATCCATGAGCTATCCTATACGTATACAATGTGCTACCTGAAGGGAATGCGCACCCTATGCGCTATCCTGTTTGCTACCCATTCCACCAATGCCCCATCCTATTGGGATCCTATGCTCTACCCAGCCCCATCCAGTGCGCTATCCTATGCGCTATCCTATGCACTACCCTATCCCACCAGGGTACCCATGCGCTATCCATTGCTACCCAATGCCATTCTAAGCGCCAAATGAAACGATACCCGAAACCCCTTCCCTATCAGCTGCCCAGTTGGGACTATGCCCTACCCATTGTGCTACCATATTACCTTATCGTTATCAGATTTATAACCTGCGTTATCCAATGCTATCGTGTTCACTGTCCTATGATTTAAATATGCGCTACCCTGTGCGCTATCCGGGTCTATTATGTGGTTATTCTATGCCTACCCTATGCCCCATCCAATGCATCCCCTGCGTTATCCTTTACCCTTCGCTACCCGAAGGTTATTCTGCGCTATCCGAAACGATACCCGAAGCGCACCCCATCCGCTACCCATCTTGTATATGCATACATTGGCCAAATATTTCACCCATGCATTATTCCAGAGTATCCTATCTATTCTTTTCGCTACCCGTGCGCATCCATGTGCTATCCATGCAGTAATCATGACCACCCCGGGGCCCACCCTGTGCCTACTATTTGTGTTGTACTATGCGCCATCCCTTTTGATATTTAAAGCACCCTTTTGCCCCAAAAATGCGCCATTCTATGGTATTTTATCTTCAGGCTTGCATGCCCTTCGCTATCATATGCCTTTCCCCTGCGCTTTATGTGGCACCCATGCGCTATCCTAAAGGGATTTTTGATACCACAAGCGCTATCCTTTGGGAAACCCATATTTTCCTATCCCATCCATGCACTAACCTATCACCCTGTGCGCTATCCTGTGGCCCACCATGTGTTCTATTCTATGGTTATCCATGTCTATCCCCATGCCCATCCATACGCCATCCCATGCCCAATCCTATGGCCATCCTTTTGGCCATCCTGCCTTTATTCCCCATTACTTATCTACCAAGGCTACTAATGGCTACCCTATGTGCTACCCTATGACCCATCCAATGCCCTATCCTATGTACTATCCTATGCAATAACCTATGCGCTTTCCAGTGCGGTACCATGTGTGTTTCTCTGTGTGCTATTATATGCGTTATCCTATACGCTACTTTATGCGCTATTCTATGCGCTACCCACGCCTATCCTATGCGCTATCCTATGCTATCCCTTTTTCTCTACCATAGCGCTACCATATGTGCTACCATATGCGCTACCCCATGCGCTATCCATTGCCTCCGAACGATACCCGAAGCGCTTCCCTACCCATACCGAATGAGCTACTTTTATGCACTACGCTATACACTACCCTATGCACAAACATATGAGCTATCCAATGCGCTACCCTTTGGCTTCCAATGTGCTACCCTATGCGCTACACTATGAGCTATCCTATGCGCTACCCTATGCGCTACCCTATGCTCTATCATATGCAGAACCTTTGTCCTACCCTGTAAGCCTACTCTATGCGCTACCAAATGCGCTACTATTTGCGCTACCCTATGTCTTCCATACACTATCCTATGCGTTATTCTATTCCATCCTGTTCGCTATCATATGTGATATCCATGCGCTATCCTATGCAATAACATATGTGCTACCCTGTCTTACCCTATCGCACACAAAAAGATACCCGAAGCACAACCCTACCTGCTTCCCAAGGCTACCCTATGCGCTATCCTCTGTGCTACCCTATGCGCTATTTTTGCGTTATCCTATGTACTAACCTGTGCCACCATGTGCTATCCATGGCTATCCATTGCGCTACCCGATGCGCTACCTATGCGGTACCCTATGCGCTATCCTGTTCGCTACCCTATACGCTATCCCATGCGTATCCTGTGGCTATCCTGTGTGCTATTCTGTATGCTATCATATGCGCCCACCCTGGGACTCATCGAATGCTTTCCTATGCTCTATCATATGCTCTACCTATGTCCTATCCATTGCTTTTCTTGTGCGCTATCCTATGCAATCCTATGCGCTCCCTGTGCGCTTTATGTAGTATCATATGCGCTTACACTGTGCGCTATCCAATGCCATATCCTTGAGCTATCATACGCCCTACCATATGCCCCACCTATCTTTTCCTATAAACAACCTATGCGTTACCTTATGGTACCCTTCCCATCCTATGCGCTACCCAAACGCTATTTTTAAACGCTACCGAAACGATACTGAAGCGCTACCGAAACGATACTGAAGCGTACCTAATCCGCTACCCAATGTATTCCTTATACACAACCGATTGCGCTTTCCTTATGTGAAACTCTACTCCATATCCTATGAGCTATCCTATACGCTATACAATGCTACCTGAAGTGCTACCCCATGCGCTACCCTATCGCTATCCTGTTCGCTACCATATGTGCTATCCATGCGCTACCTAATGCCTCATCCAATGCACTATCATATGCGCTATCCTATGCGCTTATCCATTCGCTACATACCTACCATATGCGCTACCCTATGTGCTATCCTTAAGCTACCCTATCCGCTATTCTAAGGCTACCGAAAAAATACCTGAGCGCTACCTTACCCGCCACTGAATGCCACTCATGCACTACGCCATGCGCTACCCTTTTGCACAATCATATCAGCTATCGTATGGCCCCATCCTATGCGCTACCCTCTGTGCTAACAAAATGCAACCCTATGTGCTAAACCCCATGTGTTACCCTATACTCAATCATATGTGCTATCCTATTCGTTATCCTGTGCGCTATCATATGCGCTATCATATGCTCTATCCTATTCGCTATCCTGTGCACTATCATATGCGCTAATCTATGCACTAACATATGATCTAACCTGTGCGCTGCCTTGTCTGCTACCATGTGTGCTACTCTGTGCGCTACTCTGTGCACTATCCTATGCGCTACCATTTGCGCTGTACAATGCGCTATCCTATGCGATATTCAAAGCTCTACCCTATGCCCCCACCAACGCACCATCCTATGCGCTGTCCATGTACCTATGCGCACCCGTCGCTACCATATGCGCTATCCCATGCGCTACCCTACCGCTACCAATGCGCTACCCTATGTGCTATCCTCTGTGATAACACAAGCACTATTCTCTGTGATAACCTACCCCTATCCTATGCGCTATCCATGCGCTACCCTATGTGTTACCCTATACACAATCATATGTGCTATCCTATTCGGGTATCCGTGTCTATCATATGCGCTATCCTATTCACTAACATATGCGCTAAACGGCTGCCATTTCTGCTACCATGTGTGCTACTCTGTGCGCTACCCTGTGCACTATCCTATACGCTACCATTTGTGCTGTACTATGCGCTATCCTATGCGATATTCAAAGGCTACCCCATGCCCACAAATGCGCCATTCTATGCGCTATCTTATCGTACTCCCAGCGCTATCGAATAAGCTTTCCTATGTCATCATTGCTCTACCCTATGTCCTATCCATTGGCTATCTTGTGCGCTATCATATGCATTAACCTATGCGCTACCCTGTGCGCTATTATGTGGGTATCAAAATGGCTACACTGTGCGCTATCCAATGCTTTTCCTATGAGCTATCATACGCCCTACCATATGCCCCATCCTATCGCTTATCCTATTGCTACCCTTGGGGTTACCTTATGGCTACCCTATCGTATCCTATGCGCTACCCAATGAGTTTTTTTAAGCGCTACCTGAAACGATACTTGAAGGCTACCTGAAAAGATACTGAAGGCTACCCAATCCGCTACCCAAAGTAACCTTATACACAACCGATTGGGTACCTTATGTGAAACTCTACTCCATATCCTATGAGCTATCCTATACGCTATTAAAAATGCTACCTGAAGTGCTACCCTATGCGTCCCTATGCGCTATCCTGTGCGCTACATATGGTATCCTATGCGCTACCTAATGCCTCATCCAATGCACTATCATATGCGCTATCCTATGCGCTATCCTATTCGCTACCATATGCGCTACCATATGCGCTACCCTATGTGCTATCCTATGCTGCCCTATCCGCTATTCTAAGCGCTACCCGAAACAATCCTGAGCGCTACTCCTACCCGCCACTGAATGCGTACTCTATGCACTACGCTATGCGCTAACACCTATGCACAATCATATCAGCTATCGTATGTTCCTATCCTATGCGCTATCCTATGCGCTACCCTCTTGCTAACATATGCGCAACCCTATGCTACCCTATGTGTTACCTATACTCAATCATATGTGCTATCCTATTCGTTATCCTGTGCGCTATCATATGCGCTATCATATGCTCTATCCTATTCGCTATCCTGTGCACTATCATATGCGCTAATCTATGCACTAACATATGATCTAACCTTGGCTGCCATGTCTGCTACCATGTGTGCACTCTGTGCGCTACTCTGGCACTATCCTATGCGCTACCATTTGCGCTGTACAATGCGCTATCCTATGCGATATTCAAAGCTCTACCCTATGCCCCACCTATGCACATCCTATGCGCTGTCCTATACCTATGCGCTACCATGTGCGCTACCATATGCGCTATCCATGCGCTACCCTACCGCTACTCCATGCGCTACCCTAGTGCTATCCTCAGATAACACAAGCACTATTCTCTGTAAAGCACACCTTCAGCTATCCTATGCGCTATCCTATGCGCTACCCATGGTGTTACCCTATACACAATCATATGCTATCCTATTCGCTATCCTGTGTTTCATCATATGCGCTATCCTATTCACTAACATATGCGCTAAACTGTGCGCTGCCATTTCTGCTACCATGTGTGCTACTCTGTGCGCTACCCTGTGCACTATCCTATACGCTACCATTTGTGCTGTACTATGCGCTATCCTATGCGATATTCAAGCGCCTACCCTATGCTCCACAAATGCGCCATTCTATGCGCTATCTTATGCGCTACCCTATGCGCTATCGAATAAGCTTTCCTATGTCTATCATATGTCTACCTATGTCCTATCCATTGCGCTATCTTGGCTATCATATGCATTAACCTATGCGCTACCTGTGCGCTATTATGTGTGCTATCATATGCGCTACACTGTGCGCTATCCAATGCGCTATCCTATGAGCTATCATACGCCCTACCATATGCCCCATCCTATGCGCTATCCTATGTGCTACCCTATGCGTTACCTTATGACTTACCATGCTATCCTTGCGCTACCATCGCGCTATTTAGCGCTACCGAACGATACTCGAAGCGCTACCCGAAACGATACTCGAAGGCTACCCAATCCGCTACCCAATGCTCCTATACACAACCGATTGCGCTACCTTATGTGAAACTCTACTCCATATCCTATGAGCTATCCTATACGCTATACAATGGCTACCTGAGTGCTCCTATGCGCTACCCTATGCGCTATCCTGTTCGCTACCCTATTCGCTACCCAATGCCCCATCCTATGTGCTATCCATGTCCTACTCTATGCCCCATCCAGTGCGCTATCCTTGCTATCCTATGCACTACCCTATGCGCTACCTTATAGGCTACCCTATGCGCTATCCTATTCGCTACCCAATGCGCTATTCTAAGCGCCAAATGAAACGATATCCGAAGCTCTACCCTATCCGCTGCCCAATGTGCTACTCTATGCCCTACCCATTGTGCTACCATATTACCTTATACGTTATCAGATGTGATAACCTAAGCTTTATCCAATGCGCTATCGTGTTCACTGTCCTATGTATTAACCTATGCGCTACCCTGTGCGCTATCCTGTGCTCTATTATGTGTGCTATTCTATGCGCTACCCTATGCCCCATCCAATACGCTATCCTATGCGTTATCCTTTGCACTACCCTCTGCGCTACCCGAAGCGTTATTCTAAGCGCTATCCGAAACGATACCCGAAGGCTCTACCTATCGCTACCCAGCTTGCTACCCTATGCACTACATTATGCTCTAATATATGTGCTACCCTATGCATTATTCTATGAGCTATCCTATGCGCTATTCTTTTGCACTACCTGTGCGCTATCCTATGTGCTATCCATGCAGTAATCTATGCACTACCCTGTGCGCTACCCTGTGCGCTACCATGTGTGCTACGCTGCGCACTACACTATGCGCTATCCTATGCGCTACCCTATGCCTCATCCAATGCGATATTCTATGCGCTACATTATGCGCTACCCGATGCACAATCCTATAAACTATCCTATGCGCTATCTTATGGGTTATCGTATGGGCTAAATTATGGGCTATTCTATGGGTTTTCTTATGAGCCATCATATGAGCTATCCTATGCGCTATCCAATGAACTATCCTATGCGCTATCCTATGTGCTATCCAATACGCTACACTATGCGCTATCCTCTGCCCTATCCTATGTGCTATCATCTGCGCTATCCTATGCGTTACCTCCTTAGTCGCCTCTTACGACATTTGTGGCAGGTAACAGTGGTTCTATTCTTTATACCCCAAATTGGGCCCCGTGTAACCACTCGGGCGGCCCTATGCGCTATTCTCTGTGCTATCCTATGCGCTATCCTATGAGCTATCCTATGCAGTAACCTATGCACTAATCTATGCGCTACCCTGTGCGCTATCCTGTGTGCTACCTTATGCGCTATCCTATGAGCTCTCCTATGCAGTAACCTATGCGTTATCATATGCGTTATCCAATGCGCTTTCCTATGCGCTATCCTGTGCACAATCTCATGCAATATCCTATGCCTATCTTATACGCTATCCCATGCCCAATCCTAGTAGGCTATCCTCTGCGCTATCCTATGCGCTGTACTTTGTGCTAACAAATGTGCAACCCTATGCGTTACCCTATGAGCTATCCTATGCACTATCATATGCTCTATCCTATGCGCTGCCGATGCGCTACTCTATGCGATACCAAATGCGCTACTATTTGCGCTACACAATGTGCTTCCCTATACACTCATCCTATGGTTATCCTATGCACTAACCTATGTGCTCCCGGCCCAAACCCGTGGTACCATATTTCTTTTTCCTTGGCTCCAAAGTTCATCCAAAGCATCAAGCGTTCCTATGCGCTATCCTTTCCTACCATATGCGCTTATGCCTACCCTATGTCATCCTTTCCCTTTTATCCCTATTCTAAGCCTTCCGAAAAAAAAACCTGAACCCACCCTCCCGCCCCTGAAAGCCCTTTTTGCCAGCTTGCCAAAAAATATCATTCGTTTCCCTTTCCTTTGGCTTTTTCCCTTGGGCCCCCTCTTGGGAAAAAATTTGGAAAAATTGTGTCCCTTTTGTTCCCCATATAATCATATTTCTATCCCATTCCATCCTGTGGCCCCTTATGGCCCATCAATTTCGCTACCACGTTTCCCTATTCATATGCGCTAACATGCACTAACATATGCTCTAACCCCTGGGTGTTTCACCATGAAGTACTCGGCCTCTTTACTATCCTATCGCTACCTTTGGGTGTAAAATGCGCTTCCTTGCGATTTCAAAGCGCCCCTTTCCCCACCCATGCGCCTCCTTGGCTGTCCTTTGGGTACCCCATGCCCCCTGTGCCTAAATACCTATCCTTGCCCACCCCTCCCGTACCCATGGGGACTCTTGATTTTAGCACAAGCCCTTTTTCTGTGTAACCGGCGCTATCCCCATGCGCTATCCCCATCCTTCCTATTTTTACCCCATCACAATCATTGTGCTTTCCTATTCGCTATCCGTCTGTCATTCCTTTTTCCCATTCACTAACAATCTAAACGTGCTGCCATTTCTGCTACCATGTGTCTCTCGGGCATCCTGTGCACTATCCATGCGCACCATTTGGTGTACTATGGGTATCCCGGGGTTATCCTTGAAACCCATTGGTCCCCGTGGCTTATCCTTTGTATGCTATCCTTGGCCACCTAAAGCCTATCCAGCCTATCATATGGCCATCCTTTCCTATCCTTTCGCTACAATGCGCTCCATTTCCCTTTTGCTATCCTTTCCCCCCCATCCGCTATTCTAAGCGCTCCGAACAATCCTGGCGCTCCCCCCGCCACTGAAAGGTACTTTGCCCACGCTATGCCAAACATATCGCTTTTTGCCATCCTTTCGTATCCTATGCCTCCCTCTGTGCTAACATTGCAAACCTATGGTCCCCTGTTTTCCCCTCTCAAACATATTGGGATCCCTTTTCCATCCTTTTATCATGGCTATCATATGCTCTATCCTATTCGCTATCCCCTATCATGGCTTTTAAAATGCATAACATATGTCTAACTGTGCTGCCATTTCTCATGTCTTTCCCCTTTGTGCCATCCTTTTCCACCCTTTTGGTTTTCAGGGGTATCCCCCAAACAGGCCCCAGCCCCACCCAAACGCCATCCTGGCTGTCCTTGCGCTCCCTAATACCATGTGGCCTAAAGCCATCCTATGGGCTAATGGCTACCATATGCCTATCCTATTACCCTTCCCCTACCCAAACGCACCCCATTGGGATCCCCGATAACAAACACTATTCTCTGTGTAACTGGCTTAAACCTTGCGCTTTTCCTTTCCTACCTTTGTTACCCTTCCAAAACATTGTGCTATCCTATTGCTATCCGGGCCCGTCATTGCGCTATCCCATTCACTAACATTGCGCTAAACGGCCCCATTTCTGCCCCTGTGTGTTTTCACTGCCTACCCGGCCCATCCTTGGTACCATTTGTGCTGTCTATGGCCCATCCTTTGGGAATTTGGCTTTGCCCCAAAGGCCTTCTTGCGCTTTCTTTTCCCAGGGCCCAGTCCCTTGCCTACCTTGGCTCCCTTGCCCTATGTGGTCCCCTTTGGGTTCCATCGCTTTTCCTCCCCGGGGTCCCCGGGGTCCTATGTAAACTTATCCACAAGCCTTTCCTCGGCTAACCTATGATTTTCCCTTTCCTTTCCCTTTCACTCCCTTTCTCCCCGTGGCTATCCTTTACCTAGTGCCTCATTCAATGCGTTATCCCATGCTTATCCCATGCCCCATCCATGCCATCCACCCATCCATGCGCTATCCCCGGGATCCCTTTTCTATCCTATGGGTACCCTATGGGTACCAAATGCCTTTTTGCGCTCCCATTGGGCCCCCCCGCCTCCATCCCATCCTTGTCTATCCTTAAAAACCTTGGGCCCATGCGGTCCTGTGTGTTCTCTGTGTCATTTTTACGTTATCCTATCTTACTTAGGGTTTCTTGGCTCCCATACCTATCCTTTTGGGATCCCATTCCATTTTTAAAAGCCATTGGTTACCCTATCGTTCTCCTATTTACCCTATGGGTATTCTGGCCCCCCAAAGATACCCGGCTTCACCATCCGATCCGAATGAGTTCTTGAAATCCCCTACCACCCTATGCAAACATATGGCCATCCCTGCGCTACCCTTTGGCTTCCCATTTTGCCCTATGGGTCCCTATGCGCTACCCTATGTTATCATATGCAGAAACCTTTTCCCTACCCCGTGGCCTTATGCGCTACCAAATGCGCTACTATTTGCGCACCCCATTCTTCCTTCACTATCCTATGCATTATTCTATTTGCATCCTGTTCGCTATCATATTTATTCCTTCCTATCCTTCAATAAAAAAGTGCTACCCGGTACCCTAGCGCAACCAAAAAATCTGGACAACCCTCCCTACCCAACGCGCCCCTTGCGCTTCCCGCGATATCCCATCATAGCACTAACCTATTTACCCGGGGCTATCCTCGGGTCCATATGCGCTTTTCCCATGACTACCCTATGGCCCATCCTATGCCATTCTCGGGTACCATATTTTTCCTAGAGCTATCCTATGTGCATCCCCATTCAACCTATATCCTGTTGGGGATTCTCTGTCTTTTCCATATGCGCTATCCTCGCTAACCTATGCGCTTAATATAGCTATCCTATTCGCTCCATATGGGTTTTCCATATGCGTTATCCCATGGTATCCTATTCCTCCATATGCGCTTTTCCTTCGCTACCATATGCGCTCCCTATGCCATCCCATGGCTACCCTCTGCGTTCCTTTCGAACCCCATGCGCTTTCGCCCCCGAAACGATATCCCTTTACCCCCCCC
>JADZMA010001523.1:0-17958 GCA_020796225.1 Arion vulgaris
TTCCATGCAGCATTAAAGGACCGTTGAATGCAGTGGGTCCCGCGTTTTGAATGCAGGGGTTCCATGATTGGGAAATATCCCGATGAAAGTGGGTCAGCCTGGGGCAAATTATCGTTAAGAAGGAAAATTGGGATTAATATCCGATTGTCGTGGGTTCCCGGAAGGGGGAAGATACAATTTAATGGTGGATTCCCCTGCACGATTAATGCAGTGGATCAAATGGAATTTTTTGAAAAAGGGTCCCAAGGAATCGTGGACCATGCAGTGGGAATGGAACCCATTAATGGGTGGATTTTAGGAAACTGTTGAATGGTGGGTTTATGCAGAGGGTGCAATGTCTCGATTGAATGAAATGGTTCAGCGGCTGTGTTTTGGAAAACGATTGAACGAAGGTCCATGCAAGGGGGGAATATCCCCATGATAGGGTTGATGCAGAGGCCCCAAAGGATCCCGATTGAAAAAGTGGATTTATGGGGTTGCCCAAATCCCCATTAATAATGGTTCCATGGCGGGAAATGAGATTCATCGAAAGGGGGAATGTTCTATTGAATGGTGGGTTCCATTAGTTTGGGGGGATACCGATTGAAGGAGGTCCTTGGGTGGTTGGAACGGACCATGCGCGGTGAAAATCCCAAATTAACGTGGTTTTATGCAGCGGGTGGATCAATGGGAAAGGGGATTCCATGGTGGTGCAATGGATTTGATTGAAGCATGGTTCCGGGGACCTGGCCCCAAGTCCGGTTAATGCGTGGATTCCCTGCAGGTTTTGGAAAAGGATCCCGTTGAATCCCCGTGGGTTCCTTTCAACTTGGCCCAATGGTCTGATTGAATGCAGTGGTTCCTGCAGCCGGCCCTGGACCTGATTGAATCATGGATTCCCTTTTGGGGTGGTTTTAATGCACTGGATTCCCTGCGGGGTTGGGAATGCATCCCAAATGAATGAAAGGGGTTATGCAGCTGGGGCAATGTTTCCCGGTTGAATGAAATGGGTCCATCAGCATTTCAATGGGTCCCGATTGGGAAAAGAAATGGATTTCCCCGCAGCATTGTTTGTTCCCAAATTTTAAAAGGGTTTCCCTGCATCAAAATTCAATCAGTGGATTTAAAGCAGGTTGTGAAATGGATCCCCGGGGAATCAGTGGGTTTCCCTGCATTGGTGGGTTGAATCAGTGGCCCAATTTTTAAGCGTGGAAAAATTTCAAAACCCGATTGAATGGGGGATTCCATGCAGCGGGGGATTTAAGTTGTGTATTCCATGCAGGTAAGAAATGGAACCTTTTAAGCAGTGGTTTTTAAAGCATGATTTAATGCGGGGGATTCCAATTGGCCCCGGCCTGATTGAATGCAGTGGATTTTTGAGCATGGGTTTTCCCAAATTTTGGAGTGGAAATTTCCTTTGGGGTGATTGAATCCCGTGGGTTTTTTGCACTTTGGAAAAGGAAACCAAATTTAATGCAGTGGATTATTGTAAAAGCCCGATTGAATCAGTGGTTTTCCCCCCGGGGGAAAAGATTGGAAAACAGTGGATTTTATGCATTTGGCCCCAAATCCCGGGGAATAGGGTTCCATTGGCCAAGGATTTTTTTGAATCGGGATTCCGGATTTTGGCGAATGGATCCCCCATTGGAAACGGGGGATTTCCCTGCAGTGAGGCCGACATCCCCAAATTTAATGAAATAAATTTAAAGCAAACAAAAACCCCGTCCCCATTGAATCCCCCGGATTCCATGCCGCGTGATTGTTCAGTTTATTCCCTAAGCAGGAAGTTTCCCCTTGAAAGCAGTGGATTTAAAAGAAACTGATTGAATGCCCCCGGACCCCTGCAGCGTTTAAAGAAATGGAGACCCCCATTGGGGCAGTGGATTTTTGAGCATATTTTTTAAATTAAGTGGGTTCCTCAACATGATTTAATGCAGTGGTTTTATGCAGCTGGGAAAAAACCCCCTTTAATCGGGATTCCATGCAGGTATTTAAGGGGGTTCCGCACAATTGGAAAATGGTTCCGAATTTTAAAGCAGTGGATTCCCTCAGCCGGGCCCCAAAGCATCCCCTTAATGCAGTGGATTTCCCCTGCCCCATGGGTTGAATGCGGGGGATTCCCGGCATTGTAAATTGAAATCAGTGGAATCCATTAAGCGTGGTTATTAATTTTCAAGCCAAAATTTAATGCAGTGGGTTCCAAAGCAGGTTTATTGAATGCAGTGGATTCCATCAGCGTGGGAAAAATTAACCGTTGAAAACGTGGTTTTGACCTATTGAATGCAGTGGTTCCATAACAGCCCTGATTGAATCAGTGGATTTTATGCAGCATAAAAAAGTTGTTTTTGGTAAATGGTTCCAAGGATCCAAAATTTAATGCAGAAGATTGTTTTTTTCGCAAAGGGTTGAATTTTTCAGTGGATTTCCCTGCAGTTGCTTTTAACCCAAATTTAATGAAATGGATCCTTTGGGGGCCATGATTGAATTGGTGGATTCCATGCGGGGTGGGGAAAAAGGTTCCAATTCCATATAGTTGGCTGATTGAATGCAGTGATTTACACGGGCCCTGTGATTGAATGCCGTGGATTTTATGCAGGTGGAAAGGAACCCATTGAAAAAGTGGGTTTTATGGCATATAAGAATCCCTTTGGTTCCATGCAGCATGATTGAATGATGGGTTTTTAGCGCTGGCCCCCAAAGCGGCATCCGGGGGGAATGGGTGGATTTCCCTAGCTATTAATTTCAGGTTCCATGCTTTGGCCAATGGAAAACCCCATTGAAAGGTGGATTTCCCTGGGGGGGGCCCAAAGGATTCCCCATTGGGAAAGGTAAATTTCCCTGCAGCATTTAAAAATGCAGGGATTCCATGCATTGTGAAATGGATCCGATTGGTGCCATTGGGTTTTATGCCTTATTTTTTCCCTCCCGAAAGGAAAAAGCAAAAGGGGGTTAAAACCCATGAAAGCGTGTTTAAAGCAGGTGGATTTTATCCCCCTTTGTGCAATTGTTTTCCCCCAAATTGAATAAGGGTTCCATTCAGCGTGTTAAAAAATCCCCCCTTTAATGCAGTGGTTCCATGCAACTGTGCTGAATTCCTTTCGATTCCAAAGGGGAGCCAAATTGTGGGAAAAACCCTAGGAATCCCGTGGATTCCATGGGTGGGCCCCAAATTTAAAAGAATGCAGTGGATTTCCAAGAATGAATTTTAATGCAGTGGATTCCCCCCAGCGTGTTTAATCGTGGAATGCAGGGAACCCCTTCCCCCCCAAATTTAATGCCCCGTTTTTCCATGCGGCTTTTTAAATGGAACCCATTGGGAAAACGGGGGATTTTGAAGGGAAAAAGGATAAATTCAGTGGATTTCCCAAAAAGCTGAATTTAATGCGGGGTTTTTAAAGCGCTTTTAAAGCATCCCCTTTAATGCAGTGGATTCCCCAAGGGGTATTGAATGCGGATTCCTGCCGGGTGGGCAATGGATTTGATTGAAAGAAAAGGGTCCATCGGGGGGAATTTATCCCCGGGGGAATTCCTGATCAATTACCCGCAGCTTTTAAAAGCAGGGGAAACCATTTCATTGGGTTTGGGCCCCAAAGGATCCGATTGAAAGCAGTGGTTTTAAAAGGGGGGCATGGTTTAAACAAAACCGATTGAATTTCCTGTTCCCCTGCAGCGTGTTTGAGAAAACAGTGGATTGATGCAGATGGGGCAATTTCGGTTGAATGAAATTTGGGTTCCCTTCAAGGGTGTAATTTATACCGATTGAAACCCTTTGGGGTTTCCTTTCAGTGGGATGGGGGAAAACCGGGTTCCATGCGGCATTTTGAAAACTCCCAAATTAATGCGGGTTTCCCTGCAGCTTTGGCCCCCTGGATCCATAAAGAATTCGAAGGATTAAAGCGGGGGTTAGGCAAAAGGAAACGATTTAATGCGGGGGTTCCTGCACCTGGAATGGATCCGGTTGAATCAAATGGAATTCCCTGCGGGGTGGTTAATGCATGTTCCTTTCAACAGTGTAAATTCATCCCGGGGGAATCAGTGGATTGCATGCAGCTTGGCCCAATGGATCCTGATTGAATGCAGTGGGTTCCTGCAGCATGGCCCAATGGACCTGTTGAATGCAGTGTTCCCCGGCTGATTAATACTGGATTCCATGCGGGGTTGGAAAAATCCCAAAATGAAAAGTTTGGATTTCGGGGTGGGCCCAATTTTCAGGTTGAATAAATGGAATCCCCCGCATTTCAATGGACCGGTTGAAAACAGTGGAAATTCCCCCGCAGCATTGTGTAATTTACCAATTTAATGCAGTGGATTCAGTCGGGATTAATGCAGTGGATTTAAAGCAGGTTGTGAAATGGACCGAAATGAATGGGTGGATTCCGCCCTTTTATTTAATGGGTCCCAATTAAAAGCGTGGAAAAAGCATGTTGAATGGGGTTCATGCAAAGGGGGTTTTATTGAATGTGCTTTTCCCTGGGAGGTGTGAAAAGGCGATTGAATGCAGTGGGTTTTTTTGGGGGGATTGAATGCCTGGATTTCCCTGCAGAGTGGGGGGAATGCACCCCTGGCCCGTGGGTTGAAAGCGGGGGGTTTGGGCCTGATTGAAAAAGAAATGGATTCCCGGTGGAAATGGAACCCAAATTGGGAAAGCCCGTGGATTTATGCAGCCTGATTAAATCAGTGGGTTCCCCCAGCCCAAAGAAAAAGAAGGGAGTGGATTTTGTAAATGGAAAGATCGATTGAAAGCAGTGGTTTCCCCCCGGGTTCCCAAATTTAATTAAGAGGATTCCTTTATTTTGGCCCAATGGATCCCCCTGAAAGCAGTGGGTTTCCCTGCAGTGGGCCAAAAGGATTCCCTTTTTTTGTGGGTTTAGGGACATGGCCAAAAATCATTGAATCGTTTGGGTTTCCCTGGGGGTTTAATTAAAGGGATCCCATTAAAAGGTTTTTGGAAAAACACCCCATTGAATACAGTGGATTCCATGCAACGGGTTGTTTCGTTTTATTCCATCAGAAGGAAAAGGCCCATTGAATGCATGGTTTTAAAAGAAGCATGGGTTTGGGTGGGGGAAATTTCCCTGCAGCTGATTTAATCAGTGGTTCCATGCAGGGGCCGATTGAAAGCGGGGGAATTTATGCAGCAAACCCCAAAACTTCCCCTTGAATGCAGTGGATTCCATTGGTGATTTAAAACAGTGGAAATTCCCTGCGGGGGAAAAGAAAATTTAAACCTTTATTTGGGGGAATTTGGGAGTGGATTCCATGCGGGGTGGTTGGGAAGTATTTAATTTTCAGTGGGTTTTTTTTCACCCAAATTTAATCAGTGGTTTTCCCTCCATGGTTTAAAACAGTGGATTTAAAACAGCATTAAAGGATCCCATTTAATCAGTGGATTCCATGCAGCATGATTTAAATTCCCTTAGTTTTTTCAACATAAAATTTAATGCCCCGTGGATTCCAAAGCAGGTTATTGAATTTATGGATTTTATCGCGTAAAAACATCCCCATTGAATGCAGTGGATTCCATGCAAGTGCATGTGATCATGGATTCCATGCAGATGGTACAATGATCCGATTGATGCAGTGGATCCATGCAGATGATTGAATGCAGTGATTCCAGCAGCATGTAATGCATCGATTGATGCAGTGGATTCCATGCAGCGTGGTTAAGATGGATCCAGGGTTGAATGCAGTGATTCCATGCAGCGTGAATGATCTGATTGAATGCAGTGGATTCATGCAGCGTGGCCCAATGATCTGATTGAATGCAGTGGATTCCATGCAGTGTGCAGTGGATCCGATTGAATGCAGTGATTCCATGCACATGGCACAATGGATCCTGATGGTGACATGCAGTTGTGAAGTTCCATGCAGTTGAATGCAGTGGATCCATGCAGCTGAAGAAATGGACCCTATTGAATGCAGTGGATTTTGACAGCATGATTGAATGCAGTGGATTCATGCAGCATGATTGAATGCAGTGGATTCCAGGCAGGTGGTCCAATGAATCGATTGAATGCAGTGGATATTATCCAGCATGGCCCAAAACATCCGACAACGCAGTGATTCTACGCAGCGTGTTTGAATGCAGTGGATTCTATGCAGCATGGCCCAATGGTTCTCGATTGAATGGTGGTTGCAATGGAAGGCCGATTGAATGCAGTGGATTCCATGAAGCGTGGCCTCATGGCACCCGGATTGAATGCACTGCTGCAATGAAGCAGATTGAATGCAGATTCCATGCGGCATGGAGAAATTGAACCCTATTAAATGCAGGGGATTTTATGCAGCATGATTGAATGCAGTAGATTCCATGCAGTGAGGCCCAATGCACCCTTTATTAAATGCAGTGATTTTATGCAGCGAGGCCCAAAGCATCCTGGGATTGAATGCAGTGGATTCCATGCAGAACACTGAACGCAGTGGATCTTGATACAGCATGGCAAATGTATCCCGAATGAACGAAGAGTATTCATGCAGTGTGGCAATGGATCCCGATTGAATGGTGGATCTCCCCGGCGCAAGGCCCAATGGATCTCGAGAGATTGCAGTGGACGGCGGTGCGTGCAGTGGATTAATTCGAACGCAGGATTCCATGCATCGTGGTGCAATGATCCAATTGAATGCAGGAATTTATGCAGCGTGATTGAATGCAGTATATTCCATGAAGGCAGCAAATGCATCCGATTAAATGCAGTGATTCCATCCAGCTTGATTGAATGCAAAGTTGATTTCCATGGAGCGGCCCACGCATCCGGACAAATGCAGTGGATTTTGCGTGTACGGCCCAAAGATCCCGATTGAATGTGTAGTGCATCTCCATGCAGCATCACTGAATGCAGTGATTCCACGCAGCATGGTAAAATGCATCCCGATTAAACGGTGGATTACATGCAGCATGGCTAAATGGATCCCTGAGGAATGCAGTAGATTCGGCGCAGTGTCATTGAATGGTGATTCCATGATCATGGTAAAATGCATCCCGATTGATGCAGTGATTCCATGCAGTGTCATTGAATGGTGTATTCCATGCAGTATGGTAAAATGCATCCCGATTGATGCAGTGGATTCCATGCAGTGTCATTGAATGCAGTGGATTTCATGCAGCATGGTAAAATGCATCCCGATTGATGGTGCGGATTCCATGCAGTGTCATTGAATGCAGTGGATTCTATGCAGCGCGGCCCAATGGATCTCGGAGTTGAACGCAGTGTATTCTATGCAGTGAGGCCTAATGAATCAATTGAATGCAGTGGATCCCATGTGCAGCATGGCGCAATGGAAATGATTGAATGCAGTGGTCTCCATGCAGTGAGGTCTAATGAATCCCCAATTGAATGGTGGGATTCCAGGCAGATCGGTAAAATGATCCCGATTGATGGTGATTCCATGCAGCACGCTGAATGCAGTCGAATCCATGCAGCATGGTTTAATGCATCCCACTGAACGCAGTATCTATGCAAAGTGGTTAAATGGATCCCGCATTGAATGCAGCGATTCGGCGCAGCTGCGGCCCAACGGATCTCGAGAGAATGCAGTGATTTCATGTGCGTGGTGCAATGGATTTAATTGAACGCATTGGATTCCACATGCATCGCGGGCTAATGGATCCCACCGAATGCAGTGAATACCATGCAGCGTGATTGAATGCAGTATATTCCATGCAGCGTGGTAAAATGCATCCGATTGTATCGCAGTGATTCCATCCAGCTTGATTGAATGCAGTTGATCTCCATGGAGCGTGTCTAATGCATCCTGACAATGCAGTGGATTTATGCAGCATGGCCCAGCATCCCGACTGAAGGTAGTGCATTCATGGGCATCACTGAATGCAGTGATTCCATGCAGCATGGTAAATGATCCCGATTAAACGCGAGTGCATTACATGCAGCATGGCTAAATGGATCCTTTAGAATGCAGTGGATTCCGCAGCATGGTAAATGCGTCACGATTGATGCAGGATTCTATGCAGTGTCATTGAATGGTGCATATTCCATGCAGCATGGTAAAATGCATCCCGATTGATGGTGGATCTCCATGCAGTGTCATTGAATGTGATTTGTGCATCACTGAATGGTGGATTCCATGCAGCATGCGGTGTACCCATCCGATTAAACGCAGTGGATTACATGCAGCATGGCTAAATGGATCTCGAGTGAATGGTAGACTCCATGCAGTGTCATTGAATGCGTGATTTCTTTATGCAGCATGGTAAAATGCATCCTGATTGATGGTGGATCTATGCAGTGTCACAATGCAGTGTATTCCATGCAGCATGGTAAATTGTATCCGATTGATGCAGTGGATTCTACAGGTCATTGAATGCAGTGGATTCTGCAAGGGCATGATAAAATGTATCCCGATTGATGCAGTGATTCCATGCAGCGGTTAATTGGACTCGATTGAATGCAGTGTGGCGCTGCGAAGCGGGCCTAATGGATCTCGATTGAATGCAGTGGATTCCATGCAGCGTGTGGCTCCAATGGATCTCGGATTGAAGGCAGTGGATTCCATGCAGCGTGTTTGAATGCAGTGTATGCCATGCAGCGCGGAAGAAATGGAACCTATTGAATGCAGTGGGATTTTGCGCAGCATGATTGAATGCAGTGGATTCCATGCAGCATGATTGAATGCAGTGGACTCCAGGCAATGCAGGCCCACGAACCCGGGACTGAATGCAGTGGATATTATCCAGTATGGCCCAAAGCATCCTGATTGAATGCAGTGGATTCCATGCAGCGTGTTTGAATGCAGTGGATTCCATGAAGCATGGCCCAATGGTTCCCGATTGAATGCAAAGGTAATGAAGCATGATTGAATGCAGTGGATTCCATGAAGCGTGGCCCTATGGTACCCGATTGAATGCACTGGTTGCAATGAAGCATGATTGAATGCAGTGGATTCCATGTAGTATGGAGAAATTCGAACCCTATTAAATGCAGGGATTTTATGCAGCATGATTGAATGCAGGGATTCCATGCATGATTGAATGGTAGATTCCATGCAGTGAGGCCCAATGCATCCTGGATTAAATGCAGGATTTTATGTGCAGGCCCAAAGCATCCCGGGACTGAATTGTGATTCCATGCAGCGTCACTGAATGGTGGATTCGATGCAGCATGGTAAATGCATCCCGATTGAACCCAGGTATTCATTAAGGCAGCGTGATAAATGGATTCCGATTGAATGGTGTGGATTCTGTATGCAGCGTGTCTAATGATCCGAGAGAATGCAGGGAGTCCATGCAGTGTGGTGCAATGGATTTTGATTGAACGCAGTGGATTCCATGTATCGTGGTGCAATGGATCCCAATTGAATGCAGTGAATTCCATGCAGCGTGATTGAATGCAGCACATCTCCATGCAGCATGGTAAAATGCATCCCGACAAATGCGGTGGTTTCCATCCAGCATGATTGAATGTAGATTCCATGCAGTGAGGCCTAATGCATCCTGATTAAATGCAGTGGATTTTATGCAGCGAGGCCAAAGCATCCTTGATTGAATGCAGTGATTCCATGCAGCATCACTGAATGTAGTGTGATTCGATACAGCATGGTTAAATGCATCCTTAATGAACGAAGAGTATTCCATGCAGTGTGGCTAAATGGATCCTGACAATGCAGTGGATTCGGCGCAGCGTGGCCCAATGGATCTCGAGAGATTGGTGGATTCCATGTGCAGTGGTGCACGGATTTTAATTGGAACACATTGATTCCATTCATCGCAGCAATGGATCCCAATTGAATGCAGTGAATTCCATGCAGCGTGATTGAATGCAGTATATTCCATGGCGTAAATGCATCCCGACAATGTGGTGATTCCATCCAGCTTGATTGAATGCGCTGATTCTATGAGCGCGGCCTAATGCATCCGATTAAATGCAGGGATTTTGCGCGGCATGGCCCAAAGCATCCTGATTGAACAGTGCACTCCATGCAGCATCACTGAATGCAGTGGATTCCATGCAGCATGGTAAATGCATCCCGATTAAACGCAGTGGATTGGCATGCAGCATGGCTAAATGATCCCAGTGAATGCAGTAGATTCCATGCAGTGTCATTGAATGCAGTGGATTCCATGCAGCATGTTAAAAACGCGCCACGATTGATGCAGTGGATTCCATGCAGTGTCATTGAATGGTATTCATGCAGTATGGTGTAAAATGCATCCCGATTGATGCAGTGGATTCCCATGGTGTCATTGAATGCAGTGGGATTTGGCGCAGCATGGTAAATGTATCCTGGATTGCTGCAGTGGATTCCATGCAGTGTCATTGAATGCAGTGTATTCCATGCAGCAGGTAATATGCATCCGATTGATGCAGTGGATTTCCATGCAGTGTCATTGAATGCAGTGGATCCCAGGCAGCATGATAAAATGCATCCCGACTGATGCAGTGGGATTCGCAGCGGGGTTAAATTGATCCCGCGATTGAATGCAGTGATCTCCATGCAGCGTGGCCCAATGATCTCGGGACGAACGCAGTGATTCTATGCAGCGTGGCCCAATGGATCTCGGGATGAATGTGCAGTGGATTCCCCATGCAGTGGTGCAGTGATTCTGGATTGATTGCAGTGAATTCCATGCATCGTGACACAATGGATCCCAACGAATGCAGTGGATTCCATGCAGCGTGGGCCCAATGGATTCTCGATTGAATGCAGTGGATTCCATGCAGCTGTTTGAATGCAGTGTATGCCATGCAGCGGAAGAAATGGAACCCTATTGAATGGTGGATTTTATGCAGCATGATTGAATGCAGTGGATTCCATGAAGCATGATTGAATGCAGTGATCTCAGGCAGCGAGGCCCAATGAATCCCGATTGAATGCAGTGGATATTATCCACATGGCCCAGCATCCCGATTGAATGCAGTGGATTCCATGCAGCGGGTTTGAATGCAGTGGATTCCATGCAGCATGGCCCAACGGTTCTGATTGAATGCAGTGGCTGCAATGAAGTATGATTGGAATGCAGTGATTCCATGAAGCGTGGCCCTATGGTACCCGGGACTGAATGCACTGCTGCAATGAAGCATGATTGAATGCAGTGGATCGATGCAGCATGGAGAAATTGAACCCTATTAAATGCAGGGGATTTATGTGGCATGATTGAATGCAGTGATTCCATGCAGCATGATTGAATGGTAGATTCCATGCAGTGAGGCCCAATGATCCCGGGACAAATGCAGTGGATTTTGCGCAAAGAGGCCCAAAGCATCCTGATTGAACGTAGTGATTCATGCAGCATCACTGAATGCAGTGGATTCGACACAGCATGGTTAAATGTGCATCCCGAATGAACTAAGAGCATTCCATGCAGTGTGGCTAAATGATCCTCGACTGAATGTGGTGATTCCATGGCGTGGCTCAATGGATCTCGAGGAGATTGCAGGGATTCTGGGCGGTGCAATGGATTTTAATTGGAACACATTGATTCCAGTGTATCGTGGGTGCAATGGGATCCCAAATTGGAATGCAGTGAATTCTATGGCAGCGTGATTGAATGCAGATTCCATGCAGGCTGGTAAATGCATCCCTGATTAAACGGATCTATCCAGCTTGATTGAATGCAGTTGGACTCCATGGAGCGGCCCAATGCAATTCCGATTAAATGGTGGATTTTATGCAGCATGGCCTAAAGTATCCTGATTGAAGGTGGCGCATTCCATCAGCATCAATGAATGTAGTGGATTCCATGCAGCATGGCAAAAATGCATCCCGACAAACGCAGTGATTACACAGCATGGCTAAATGGATCCAGTGAATGCAGTAGATTCCATGCAGTGTCATTGAACGGTGATTCCATGCAGCATAGTTAAATGCGTCACGATTGATGCAGTGGATTCCATGCAGTGTCATTGAATGCAGTGTATTCCATGCAGTACATGGTAAATGTATCCTGGGATTGATGCAGTGGATTCCATGCAGTGTCATTGAATGGTGATCCAGGCATGATAAATGCATCCTGATTGATGCAGTGGATTCCATGCAGTGTCATTGAATGCAGTGTATTCCATGCAGCGTGGCCTAATGGATCTCGGGATTGAACGCAGGTATCCCATGCAGTGAGGCCCAATGAATCCCAATTGAATGCAGTGGATTCCATGCATGGCGCAATTGATGTCGATTGAATGCGGCCCCATGCAGTGAGGCCCAATGAACCCAATTGAACGGTGGATTCCATGCAGAATGGTAAAATGTATCCCGATTGATGCAGTGGATTCCATGCAGTGTCATTGAATGCATGAATCCATGCAGCATGTTTTAATGTATCCCAATTGAACGCAGTGCATCCATGCAAAGTAAGCAATGGATCCCGATTTGAATGCAGTGGATTCGGCGTAGCGTGGCCCAATGGATCTCTGAGAGAATGGTGATTTCTATGGTGGTGCAATGGATTTAAATTGAACGCATTGGATTCCATGTGAACAGGGCGAATGGATCCCAATTGAATGCAGTGAATACTATGCAGCGTGATTGAATGCAGTATATTCGATGCAGCGGTAAATGCATCCCGATTAAATGCAGTGGATCTCATCCGCTTGATTGAATGCAGTTGATTCCATGGAGCGTGGCCCAATGCATCCTCTGATTAAAATGCAGTGGATTTATGCAGCATGGCCCAAAGCATCCTTCGACTGGAATGTAGTATTCATGGCATCACCGAATGCAGGGATTCCATGCAGCATGGTGCAAATGCATCCCGATTAAACGCAGTGGACACATGGCATGGCAATGGATCCCGAGTGAATGCAGTAGATTCTATGCAGTGTCACTGAATGCAGTGGATTTCATGCAGCATGGTAAATGCATCCCGATTGATGCGTGGATTCCATGCAGTGTCATTGAACGCAGGTATTCGCGCACGGTGGTAAAATGTATCCCCGATTGATGCCAGTGGATTCTATGCAGTGTCATTGAATGCAGTGATTCCAGGCAGCATGATAAAATGCATCCCGATTGATGCAGTGATTCTATGGTGCGGGGTTAAATTGATCCTGATTGAATGCAGGTATTCTATGCAGCGTGGCCTAATGGGATCTCGATTGAATGCAGTGATTCCATGCAGCGCGGGCTCAATGGATCCGGATTACGCAGTGGATTCCATGCAGTGTGGTGGATTCGTGATTGATTGCAGGAATTCCATGCATCGTGACACAATGATCCTAATTGAATGGTGGATTCTTATGGCGGCCCAATGATCTCGATTGAATGGTGGATTCCATGCAGTGTGTTTGAATGCAGTGGCGCTATGCAGTTGTGAAGAAATGGAACCCTATTGAATGGTGGATTTGCAAGCATGATTGAATGCAGTGATTCTATGCATGATTGAATGCAGTGATTCCAGGTAGCGAGGCCCAATGAATCCTCGGGAGCCAACGCAGTGGATATTATCTAGCATGCCAAAGCATCCTGGGATTGAATGGTGGATTCCATGCAGCGTGTTTTGAATGCAGGATTCCATGCAGCATGGCCCAATGGTTCCCGATTGAATGCAGTGGTTGCAATGAAGCATGATTGAATGGTGGATTCCCATGAAGCGTGGCCCTATGGTACCAGATTGAATGCACCGCTGCAATGGTACATTGAATGCGGTGGGATCGGCGCAGCGGAGAAATGGGAACTTATTAAATGCAGGGATTTGCGCAGCATGATTGAATGCAGTGATTCATGCAGCATGATTGAATGCAGTAGATTCCATGCAGTGAGGCCCAATGCATCCCGATTAAATGGTGGATTTATGCAGTTGAGGCCCAAAGCATCCCGATTGAATGCAGTGGATCCATGCAGCATCACTGAATGCAGGATTCGATAC
Organism: Arion vulgaris; assembly: GCA_020796225.1. Classification (NCBI taxonomy): domain Eukaryota; kingdom Metazoa; phylum Mollusca; class Gastropoda; order Stylommatophora; family Arionidae; genus Arion; species Arion vulgaris. The sequence continues at coordinate 13,796 of JADZMA010001523.1, forward strand.
AGCATGGTTAAATGTGCATCCCGAATGGAACGAAGAGTATTCCATGCAGTGTGGCTAAATGGATCCCGATTGAATGCAGGGATTCATGGAAGCGTGGGCCTAATGGATCTCGAGAGATTGCAGGATTCATGCAGTGCGGTGCAATGGATTTTAATTGAACGCAGGGATTCCATGCATCGCAGCAATGGATCCCAATTGATCAGTAACTGATGCAGCGTGATTGAATGCAGTATATTCCATGCAGCGTGGTAAAATGCATCCCGATTAAATGCAGTGGATTCCATCCACGATTGTCGCAGCGCTGATTCCATGGGAGCTGGCCCAATGCATCCCGACAATGCAGGGATTTATGCAGTATGGCCCAAATATCCTGATTGAATGTGGTATTCCATGCAGCATCACTGAATGCAGGGATTCCATGCAGCATGGTAAATGCATCCCGATTAAACGCAGTGATTACGGCATGGCTACAACGATCCTGAGTAATGCAGTAGACTCCATGGTGTCATTGAATGCAGTGGATTCCATGCAGCATGTTAAACAAGCGCCACGATTGATGGTGGATTCCATGTGAAATATTGAATGGTGTATTCTATGCAGCATGGTAAATGATCCTGATTGATGCAGTGGATTCCATGTGCGTCATTGAATGCAAAGGGATTTCATGCAGCATGGTAAAATGCATCCCGATTGATGCAGTGGATTCCATGCAGGGTCATTGAATGCAGTGGATTCCATGCAGCATGGCAATATGCATCCTGATTGATGCAGTGGATTCCATGCAGTAGTCATTGTTGAATGCAGTGGATTCTAGGCGGGCATGATAAATGTATCCCGATTGATGCAGTGGATTCCATGGTAGCGGGTTAATTGATCCCGATTGAATGCAGTGTATTCCATGCAGCGGCTCATGGATCCTTTGATTGAATGTGCAGTGATTCCATGCAGCGTGGCCCAATGGATCTCAATTGAATGCAGTGGATTCCATGCAGTGTGGTGCAGTGGATTCTGATTGATTGCAGTGAATTCCATGCATCGTGGGCAATGGATTCCAATTGAATGCAGTGGATTCCATGCAGCGCGGTCAATGGACTTTAGAGATTGAACGCGGTGGACTTACGCAGCGTGTTTGAATGCAGGCATGCTACAGCGAAGAAATGGAACCCTATTGAATGAAGTGATTTTATGCAGCATGATTGAACGCAGGATTCCATGCAGCATGATTGAATGCAGTGGATCTTGCGCGCTAGGCCCAATGAACTCGATTGAATGCAGTGATATTATCCCAGCATGGCCCAAAGCATCCCCGATGGAATGCAGGGATTCCCATGCAGCGGTTTGAATGCAGGGATTCCATGCAGCATGGCCCAATGGTTCTGATTGAATGCAGTGGTTGTAATGAAGCATGATTGAATGCAGGATTCCATGAAGCGTGGCCCCATGTGGTACCGGGATTGAATGCACTGGTTGCAATGAAGCATGATTGAACGCAGTGGATTCCATGCGGCATGGAGAAATTGAACCCTATTAAATGTAGGATTTTATGTAGCATGGATTGAATGCAGGGATTCCATGCAGCATGATTGAATGCAGTAGATTCCATGCAGGAGGCCCAATGATCCCGATTAAATGCAGTGTGGATTTTATAGCGAGGCCCAAAGCATCCCGATTGAATGCAGTGGATTCCATGCAGCATCACTGAATGCAGTGATTCGACACAGTATGGTTAAATGCATCCTCAATGAACGGGCATATTCCATGCAGTGTGGCTAAATGGATCCCGATTGAATGCAGTGGATTCATGCAAAGGCGGGCCCAATGGATTCGAGGAGATTGCAGTGATTCCATGCAGTGCGGTAATGGATTTTAATTGAACGAGGGATTCCCATGCATCGTGGTGCACGACCCCAACGCAGTGAATTCCATGCAGCGTGATTGAATGCAGTATATTCCATGCAGCGTGGCAAATGCATCCCGATTAAATGCAGTGATTCCATCCAGCTTGATTGAATGCAGTTGATTCCATGGAGCGCGCTTCAATGCATCCTGACAAATGCGTGGACGGCGCAGCATGGCCCAAAGCATTTGATTGAATGTAAAAGATTCCATGCAGCATCACTGGAATGCAGTGGATTCCATGCAGCATGCGGTAAAATGCATCCCGGCTAAACGCAGGATTACATGCAGCATGGCTAAATGGATCCGAGTGAATGCAGGTAGATTCCATGCAGTGTCATTGAATGCAGTGGATTCTATGCAGCATAGCAAACGCGCCACGATGATAGTGATTCTATGCAGTGTCATTGAATGCAGTGTATTCTATGCAGCATGGTAAAATGTATCCCGATGATGCAGTGATTCCATGCAGGTCATTGAATGCAGTGATTTTTATGCAAAGAATGGTAAAAATGCATCCTGATTGATGCAGTGGATTCATGCAGTGTCATTGAATGCAGTGTATTCATGCAGCATGGTAATATGTATCCCGAGCTGATGCAGGGATTCCATGGCGTCATTGAATGCAGGATTCCAGGCAGCATGATAAAAATGCATCCGATTGATGCAGGGATTCCATGCAGCGGGTTAAATTGATCCCGATTGAATGCAGTGTATTCCATGCAGCGTGGCTCAATGTGGACTTGATTGAATGCAGTGATTCCATGCATGTGGCCCAATGGATCTCAATTGAATGCAGTGGATCTATGCAGTGTGGTGCAGTGATTCTGATTGATTGCAGTGACTCCATGCATCGTGGGCAATGGATCCCACTGAATGCAGTGGACCTATGCAGCTGGTGCTCAATGGATCTCGGGATTGAATGCAGTGGATTCCATGCAGCGTGTTTGAATGCAGTGTATGCCATGCAGCGGGAAGAAATGGAACCCTATTGAATGCTAGTGTATTTTTATGCAGCATGATTGGAATGCAGATTCCATGCAGCATGATTGGAATGGTGGATTCAGGCAGCGAGGCCCAATGAACTCATCAACGCAGTGGATATTATCCAGCATGGCCTAAAGCATCCTGATTGAATGCAGTGGATTCTATGCAGCGTGTTTGAATGCAGTGGATTCCATGCAGCATGGCCCAATGGTTCCTGATTGAATGCAGTGGTTGCAATGAAGCATGATTGAACGCGGTGTGATTCCATGAAGTGGCCCTATGGTACCGGATTGAATGCACTGGCTGCAATACATGATTGAATGGTGATCTTATGCAGCATGGGAGAAATTGAACCCTATTAAATGCAGGGATTTTATGCAGCATGATTGAATGCAGTGATTCCATGCAGCATGATTGAATGCAGCAGATTCCATAGTGAGGCCCAATGCATCCTGATTAAATGCAGTGATTTTATGCAAAGGAGTACTAAAGCATCCTTGATTGAATGCAGTGGATTCCCATGCAGCATCACTGAATGCAGTGGATTCGATACAGCATGGTTAAATGCATCCCGATTGAACGGGAAGAATACATACGCAGTGGCTAATGGATCCTGATTGGAATGCGGTGGATTCCATGCATGGCCCAATGGATCTCGAGAGATTGCAGTGGATTCCATGCAGTGTGGTGCAATGGATTTTAATTGAACAGAGTGGATCTCATGCATCGTGGTAATGATCCTAAATTGAATGCAGTGAATCTTATGCAGCGTGATTGAATGCAGTATATTCCATGCAGCATGGTAAAATGCATCCCGATTAAATGCAGTGGATTCCATCCAGCTTGATTGAATGCAGTGGATTCCATGGAGCGTACCAATGCATCCCGACAAATGCAGTGGACGGCGCAGCATGGCCCAGCATCCTGATTGAAGGTAGTGCATTCCATGCAGCATCACTGAATGGTGTGGATTCTATGCAGCATGTAAAATGCATCCCGATTAACTAGTGGATTACATGCAGCATGGCTAAATGGGATCCTGAGTGAACGCAGATTCCATGCAGTGTCATTGAATGCAGTGATTCCATGGCATGTTAAATGCGTCACTTATTGATGCAGTGGATTCCATGGTGTCATTGAATGCAGGTATTCCATGCAGCATGGTAAATGCATCCTGATAGATGCAGTGGATCATGTGCAGTGTCATTGAATGCAGTGGATTCCAGGCAGCAGGATAAATGCATCCCGATTGATGCAGTGGATTCCATGCAGCGGCAGCT
>JADZMA010001524.1:0-17941 GCA_020796225.1 Arion vulgaris
GATGCCACGTGACAACAGCTGAGCAATGTCTGTACTTGAGAGATTAATCCTTGCTAGCATTGACATGTGCAACGTCTGGTCGTCATCTTTACCTTCTCATCAGGTATGTACATTCTTCTTCTTCTCATGCTCTTATCGACAACTTGTTAAACCACTATTTGTGATATGTATGTGATCTGAGCTTGAGAGCGATTGTACGTTGTGCCAGTTATGCGCCTATAAGTAGCCCAGCACATCCGATTTCTACGACGCTTTTTATTTACAAGTAGCTTGAATTAATTTGAAAAGAGACCAATAGATAGTACTTAATTAAGTAGAGAAAAGAATGGCTATTGGATTTTTTTAAAAAGAAATGATAGTTTATTTGTTTGTAATCTGACAGTCACACTAACCTATCCGAGGCGAAATGGGGGAGATTGGGTGTATTGAACCACAGCCTTGCTATAGCCCAGGCCGTACAACTCGCCAGGTATTCCCTGACCTAGATAAGAAAAGGGGCTGACTATATTCTTAAGATCTCTTTACGAAATCCATTACTGTACAGACATACATTTAATGACAAACATCGTAAATGGATTATAGATAATAATAAACTTGAGATATGGTCATAAAATGAATTTTATTTTAATCAAATGATCATGGTTTTATTCATATTTGGTTTTATTCATATTTAATACAGCTTTAAGAAAATTCAATGTAGAAGCTCAAAATGATTAACAAAGTATTGCAGAACAACAGTTGCATTATAATGTAATACATAGCTGTATAATAAGGTACAATATACATTTCTAACGAAACAGAAGTTGCTTTAACTGTAGCACACTTTGTTGTTCTTTTATATATATCCATCTTACTTAGATCATTGATATGTAATGATAAATATTGTAAACAATTGACTATAAACAATTACTTGCTAGTGAAGTTTGAAGTACCCTTCCAAGTTTATACATTTTATGGACATTTGAAGCACATACAGCAAATTATATCAGATGAACTGAAAACAAAAACGTCAGTCATGCAAACATTGCAAATTAGCTTACACATATTGTTTCTTAAAGTTTGCCTTGAGATTTTGATGTGTAAACTGAAGGTTGTTGCAAAGTGTTAATTGATGAAACTTAATGTGAAAATTTGGCCAATTTTCTCTTGTTAGAAGAACTGACTGTTTTATCATTATGCATTTTTCTGTAATTGTTTAAGAATACATTAGACAGTGGGGATAATGCTTTTGAAATAATGCTTGCCTTTGGACATCCATTAGCACACATACCACTAAATTCATCAACACAATGTTTCACAATACTACATGTAACAATATGGATAAGGAGCTTCTTATGCTGTTTACAAGCCAGAAATTTTGCTTCTAATTCTGGTGATATGAGCCTCTTCATAGCAGCATATGACACAAATGTAAACAGTGTAATCAGTTTAGATGGGTATTTTAGCCCTCCTCTATCCAGTAATTGAATGTAGTCAGTTGCAATCTCTGGCTGAACATCAACTGTCAGTGTTTTCTCCATTTGTAGCAAGGCCTTACATGAAATGCACTGAGTTTTCCTACTGATCTTACTGGAGACATATCCAGCAATATATACTAATGATTCCTCTGTACCTTCTACACAAAGCAACTCACAATCATTAGGATCAATGTGGAAAAACACTTTGTCTACATCAGACTGGATACCATCTTCAAAAAACACTATCACATTCATCACCCTCATGACTCATAGCTTCAGCAAAGTTACGAATTGAAAAATGACCATAGACAGATGATGTGAGACACAATAGGAAGTAAATCTTCAATTTCTTTTCTGTTTCCAATATTTGTTTCACTGATACTAGATAATTAGAACCAGACAATTGACGATATTCACCAAAGCGGGCTTCTAAGTTATCAGTTTGCAATTTTCCCAAAAGTATGAATTCTACATTGAAAGTAGAAAAGGAATACTCAGCCAGTTCAATCATAACAGTTACAGAATGCAGTAAAGCAGAATATGTCTCTCTGGTTAGTTTCCCAATGGAAGTAGGCAACTTGCCCCATTCAGTCAACCACACAACAAAATTTTTCAAATAAAGAAACAATTCGCTGTTAATTGAAGTTAGTGGATTAGCAAAATTATTACGGCTATTCCTTCCTGCAATTTACTCTAACATTCATAATGTGCCACCATCTCCAAATGACCTCAATGAAATCTGCTGTTTCTTGACTTCCTAGGAACCTCAAAGCTGCAATATTGTACTCACTGAAAATTGCAAGAGCTAGTGAAACTTTCTGCCTCTCTATACTTGAGGGGCAAAGGGCTTTACTAGTTAAAGTTGGTGCCAACTTCACAATACTCAGACGCTCATTTTGATACAGTTTTTTCAAATGTGAAAAAGAAGCACTTGCTACTTGGCTAGAATTAATACAATTTGAGATTGATGTTTTATTCAGAAGTAACTCGGTTGTGGTGGGATATGATAATGTCTGCTCTGCATCTTTCTGGTTCAGCCAATTTCTCCACAGACATTTCAACAGATGCACTGAGTCATACAATAAAAATATTTTTTACCAGCAATTCCAGGATTTTCTATATATGTACTGTTGTTTTTAGAAGGTTATTATAAACTTTACGGTTAACTGAATTGTTGTCTGCAAGTACTGCCAGAACTGTGAAACCGCACTTTTGTACACTGTTGATGATCTGAAGCAATTTTGTGCCAAGATCCTCTGATGTCATCCAGTACATAGGCGACAGCTCGACAACTTCTCGATAACTTCCAAACACTGAGAAATCAGAAAAGCCTGTACTGTTGTTGATTGCATAGAGTTTTCAGCCTACCAAGTAACCTACCACCTGAGTATGTTACAGCTGATTTGATATGAATTTCATCCATTTGTACTGCCACAATCTTTTCCAACTCAGAAAGTCTGCACTCTTTAAATTTCATGTAAGTAGAAATGCTGCCATCATCATTAGACAATGAATAAGGAGAAGTTAAATTTTTTAATGTAGATGGATGTGGGAGACATAATAAGAGAGATTTTCTGATAAATCTATAGCATGCAGGAGATTTCAAGAAAACCATATAGGAAAAGCATAATGTACAACTACTGTCTTCTGTATTTGTCCTTATTGACAAGTTGTACCTGCTCTAAGATAAATGTTAGTTGTTTTCATGTATGTGTGTATTAGTATCTTCTGATGATAATATTAATTCTCTAACAATTTCTAAATTACTATATGCTTCTTCTAATAAATCACTAATACTCTTTATGTTTGGAGAAGTAGCAGGATCAGTATCTTTGTAGTGGATCAGTAAATTTTCCAGCTGTGACCACCTCTCAAGTTTACTGTTAATTAAAATCCAATCAAGATATTTACAAGACACTTGTTTATTTTCTACATAAACTTGTACACTCATGTCTGGTAAAACATTTACACTTACAGAAATGGATGGTGCACTGTTTGCTTTCACATTCATAGTATACAAAACAAGACAAGTAAATATATCCTCTGTGACTGTATGCATTCTCCAGTTTTTATCTAACAAGTCTTTTAACTTTGTAGTTATCTCACAATTTAAAGTTGGAAAATCTTGTATAATATCTGCAGACAACCACTCAGCTGTTCTATTGTCATGTTTGCTGACGATTTCTGCTACTCTTATTTCTGGATCTTTACGAGATTGTGGTTGTTGACTCGATAAATAAGATGGCAATTCAGGAAAAAGAGATGGATAAGCAGTTTTTTTAAACCAGGATGCTTCCGAGGAAGTTCATGTTTAATTCCACATTTATCTATAAATGTATCAGACAATATAATGTCACATGGATGAAAATGTTTACGACACACAACGCTTGATTTAACTGGTGACCAGTCTTTTCGTGGAATGCATTTCTTCCATCTGTCTCTCCTATCAGAATTTGATGGGAATTTAAAAACACTCACATATTCTTTAGTCGAGTCGTAGTTCGATTTACATCCAGGAACACAGCACTTTTTGCCCATTTTAAGATGAAAACAATATGCACAAATTCAATTTAACACTCTGCAATATCAGTAATCCAAATATTTGTTGTAGATAAATATACAAGGACTCAAAATCGTGTAAAATAAGAAGACACGCTGACGTTCTATCGCTTATCGACACACACAAAATGTCAGACCACTTTACGGAAGAGATAATTAGAGCGCGAAGGCCTTATACTGGAGCCTGGCTATGATTGAACCGAGTTCATCGATCATCCTGCTGCCATTCTAGAGTTAAAAGAGATTTTTTTTTCGGAAGTGAAACGTACGTCATGTTAGCTCAGTGGCAGGGAATTGGATAGTGGCAGGGAATTGGATGTACGCCCAAATGAACTGGGTTCGATTCTCGATACAGATGGATTTTCCAGTCACTCAGCTTGAAGTTAAGTACCATGACTTTATTATGAGTTTGGAAGCAGTACGAATAGAAAGAGACTTACCAACTATGTGGACACCCTGATGGAATAGATGTCGATTCTGTTAAATTTCCGTTATCATTGTTTCTATGAGATGTGACACGCTAGTTCTAAAATGTTTGACTACGATAGTAGTGGATGACTATAATGACCTCAATTATATATCATCTCTTGTAGATATAGTATCCTAGTCACACTTTCGTTCATTGTAATGAGCGACATGAAATGCTGGCACCGTAAGCGCCTATAGTGGTCACATTTGATCTAGTTGGGGATGACATATTTAAATATGTCCATGATATTTGTTTGAGCATGCCCATACGTTACGGCAAAGAGGGGAATGTGGCAGTGCCTAGCCTGGACATAAAAAAAAAGTTATTGGAAATGGTTAATTAGTTTTCTTATTATTCAAATGAAAATCGTGGCATATGCTTTGCAGGACGTCACCGTCAACCACAGTAATCCAGTTATTGATTTTCTAGGCACCACTTATACGTTCAGTAGTTTGTCATTGCGTTCTGAGCGGTGAGATCTTGTATTTTTACCATTCGTAAAAATCCAAGGGAACTAATTTGCTTCCAAATTTGCCGGATACTATTTAGCTTCTTAGTTGAATTCAGAGCGTATGTTTTCTTTTAGAGCATTGGTGATGTCGCCCTAGTCCATAGAGGGCCAATTCTGGCTCGCAGCATTGCTCGTCAGTGCATCCGATCTCCATTTCCTAATATAAGTATATAACGTCAACATAGTGCACGTCTGTGTCTTAGCGGTAGTCAGCTCGATCACAACCCAAGAGTACCTGGTTCAAATCCCGCGGCGAACAATTTGGAAGCAAATTTGTTCCCGTGGATTTGTAACGAACGGTAAAAGTAGTCATCACCTATCATAAAGCCATGACAAACTAGTGAACGTATAAGTAGTGCACAGACAATCGATGACTCGTTTACTTTGGTTGATTGCGATGTACTGTAAAGGAATATGACACGAGTTTACTCAACGACAACATAGACCAATTTAAAATAACATCACCACAATTTGTGCATATTACTAAACACTCTATCCCCCCCTTTTTTAAGGGGGGGTTTTTTGGATGTTTGGTTTTTTAAAAAAAAGGGGGGGGCCTAAAAATTTCAAAACCGTTTTTTTCCCCAACAAAAAAAAAAAAAAAATTTTTGGGGGGAAAAAGGGGAAAAAAAAAAAAACCCAAAAAAAGGGGTTTTCCCCCCCGGGGGGTTTTTTTCCCAAAAACCCCCCTTTTTTTTAAAAAAACCCCCCCTTTTTGTTTTCCCTTTTTGGTTTTTTTTTAAACCCCCTTTTTTTTCCCCCCCCCAAAAAATTTTTCCAAAAAATTTTTTTTCCCCTTTTTTTTTAAAAATTTTTTTTTAAATTTTGGTTTTTCCCCCCTTTTTTTTTTTTTTTTTTTTTTCTTTTTTTTTTTTTAAAAAGTTTTCTTTTTTTTTTTTCCTTTTAAATTTTAAAAAAAAAATTTTTTTTAATTTTTTAAAATTTTTTGGGCCCCCCCTTTTTTTTTTTTTTGGGAAAAAATTTTTAATTTTTGGAAACCCCTTTTTTTTTTTTTTCCCAAAAACCCCTTTTTTGGGGTTTTTGTTTTTTTTTGGGGGAAATTTTTTCCCCCCTTTTTTTTTTTTTAAAAAAAAAAAATTTTTTTCCCCTTTTTTAAAACAAAATTTTTTTTAAAAAAATTAAATTTTTTTTTTTTTAAAAAAAAAAAAAAAAAACCCGGGGGGAAAAAAAAATTAAATTGGGGTTTCCCCCCCCTTTAAATTTTTTTTTTAATTTAAAATTTAAAAAAAAAAATTTTTGGGGGGGAAAAAACCCCCGGGGGGTTTTTTAAAAAAAAAATTTTTAAAACCCTTTTTTTTTTTCCCCCCGGGAAGGGGGGGGCCCAAAACCCCCCCCAAAAAAAAAAGGGGGTTTTTGGGGGGCCCCCCTTTTTTTTTTAAAAACGGGGGCCAAAAAAAAAAAAAATTTTTTTTGGGGGAAAAAAAAAATTTTTTTTTTTTTAAAAATTTTTTTTTCCCGGGGAAAAGGGGGGGGGGGGTTTTTTTTTTTTTTCCCCCCCCCGGGGTTTAAATTTCCCGGGGGGGAAAACTCCCCCCGGGTTTTTTCCCTTTAAAAAAAAACCCCCCCCCCCCTTTTTTTTTGGGGGGGAAAAAATTTTTGGGAAAAAATTTTTTAAATTTTTTGTTTTTAAAATTTTTTAAAAAAAAAATTTTTTTTTTAAAAAACCCTATTTTGGGGAAAAAGGAAAAAATTTTAAATTTGGGGGGTTTAAAATTTTGGGGGGGGGTTTTTTTTAAAAAGGGTTTGGAAAAAAAACCAATGCAAAAAAAAAATTTTTTGGGGGGGCCCCAAAAAAAAATTTTTAAATTTTAAAAAAAAAATTAAAAAAGTGATTAAAATTGGGGAAAAAAAAAAAAAAAAAAAATTAAAATTTTTTGTGGGGGTTTTTTTGGGGGGAAAAAATTGAAATTTTTTTCCTTTTGGGGGAAAATTTTTTTTAAAAAGGCCCCCCAAAAAAAAAAGGGGGGGTTTTTAAAAGGGAAACCCCCCAAAAAAAAAAAATTTTTTAAAAGGGGAAAAAAACCCTTTAAAAAAATTTAAAATCCCGGGGCCCCGGGGAAAGGGGGGTTTTAAAATTTGGGTTTTTTTCCGGGCCAAAGGGTTTAAAAGTTTTCAAAGGAAATTTTTAAAAAATTTTTAAAATTTAATTTTAAAACCCCCCCCCCAAAAAAAAATTTTTTTTTTAAAAGGGGGTTTTTTCCCCCCTTTTAAAAAATTTTTTTTTTTTTGGGGTTTTTTTTTTAAAATTTTTTTTTAAAAGGGGTTTTGTTTAAAAAAAAAATTTGTTTTGGGGAAAACCCAAAAAATTTTTTTTGGGTTTTTTGGGGTTTTTAAAAAAAAATTTTTTTAAAGGGGGGGGGGAAGGGGAAGGCCATATTGGGGGAAAACCCCGGGGGCCCAAAAAAATGGTTTTTTTTTGGTTTAAATTTTTTTTTAAAAAAAAAAAGGGGAAAAAAAATTTTTTTTTTTTTTTTAACCAAAAATTTTTTTTTAAAAAAATTTTTTAAATTTTTTGGGGCCGGGCCCAATTTTTTCCCCCGGGGGGCCCCAAAAGGGGAATTTCCCTTTTTTTGGGGAAATTTTCCCCCTTGTTTTCCCCCCAAATTTTTTTTTTTAAAAATTTTTCCCTTTGGGGGTTTTTTTTTTTTTCCCAAAACCCCAAAAAGGGGGGAAGGGGGAAAAGGGGCCCCTTTTTTTAAAAAAAAATTTTACCCCCTTTTTTTTTGGGCCGGGGGTTTTCGAAAAGGGGGAATTTTTTTTGGTTTGGGTTTTTTCCCCCATTTAAAATTTCCCAAATTTTAAAAAAAAAAATTTTAAAAAATTTTTTCCCCGGGAAAGAAAGGGAAAAAACCAAAAAAGTTTCCCCGGGGGGAAAAAACCTTTTTAAAAAAAAAAATTTAAAAAAAATTTGGGGGTTTTTTTTGGGGAAAAAAAAGGGGGAAAAAAAAAAAATTTTTAAAAATTGGGTTTTTTTTTTTTTGTTGAAAACCTTTTTTTTTTGGGGGGTTTTTTAATTTTTTGTTTTTTGGGGAAAAAAATTTTTTTTAAAAAACAAAAAAACCCTTAAAATTCCCCCCCTTTTTTTTTTCTTAAAAAATTTTTTTTTTTTTAAATTTTAAAAAAATTTTTTTAAAAAAAGGGGAAAAAAAATTTTTGGGGGGAAAATTTTAAAAAAATTTTTTTTTTAAAAAAAAACAACCCTTAAAAAATTTTTTATTAAATTTTTTAAAAAAAATTTTTTTTCCGGGGGCCCCCAAAAAAAAAAGTGAAATTTTTTTTAAAATTTTTTTTTAAAAATTTTTAAATTTTTTTTTTTTTTTTTTCCAAAACCCCTTTTCCCAAAATTTTTTTTGAAACCTTTTTCCTTTTTTCCCCCGGGGGGTCCCCAAAATTTTAAAATTTTTTCCGGGGGGCCCCCCCCCCAAAAAAAAATTTTTTAAAAAAAAAAATTTTTTTTTTAAAAAAAAGGGTTTTTTTTTTAAAAAAAAAAAAACCAAAAAAGGGGGTTTTTTAAAAAACCCCCCCCTTTTAAAAAAACCCCCCCGGGTTTTTTTAAAAGGGGGGGGGCCTTTTTTTTTTTAAACCCCGGGGCAAACAAAATTTTTTAAAAAAAAAATTTTGGGAAAAAAATTTAAATAAATTTAAAGTTTTTTTTAAAAAAACCGGGTTTTTTTTTTTTAAAAAAATCCCCAAAAAAAAAAGGGAAAAAAATTTAAAAAAAAAATTTTGGGCCTTTAAAAAAAAATTTTAAAAATTTTTTTTTAAAAATTTTTTTCCCAAAAAATTTTTAATTTTTTAAATTTTTTTTTATTAAAAAATTTTTTAAAATTTTTTTTTTTTAAAAAAAAAAAATTTTAAATTTTTTTAAAAATTTAATTTAAAATTTTTTTGGTTTTAAAAAAAACCCCAAAAAAGGGGGAAAAAAAAAAAATTTTTTAAAACCCTTTTTTTTTTTTTTTAAAAATTTTTTAAAAAATGGGGGGAAAAAAAATTTTTTTAAAAAATTTTTTTCCCCCTTTTTTTGTTAAAAACTGGTTTTTTTTTTTTTTTCGAAAAAAAAATTTTTTTAAAAAATTTTTTTTTTTAATTTTTTTAATTTAAAACCCCCCCTTTTTTTTTCCCCCCTTTTTTAAAAAAAAAATTTTTTTCCCCAATTTAAAAAATTTTTTTTTTGAAAAATTTTTTTTTAAAGGTTTTAATTTTGGGGAAAACAAAAAAACCATTTTAATTTAATCTTTTTTTTGGAAATTTTTTTAAGTTTTAAACCCAAAATTTTGGGATTTAAAACCTTTTGGGGAGGGGTGATAAATTTTTTTTAAACAAAACCCCCAAAATTTTCCCAAAAATTTTTTTTTTTTAAATTTTCCCCAAAAAAAAAAATTTAGAAAAATCAAATTTTAAATTTTTAAAAAAAAGTAGAAATTTTAAAAAAAAAAAAGTCGAAAATTATGCTCAAATTTTTAAAATTAAAAAAAAAGAAGAGCTTTTTCCCCCCCCAAAAAAACCCTAAAATTTTTTTTTTTAAAATCTTTAAAATTACCCTCAAACATTTTTAAAATTTTTTTTAAAAACATAAACCATTTGGGGTTTTTTAATAGAAAAATTTCCCGGGAACCCCCTTGTAAAAATTTTTAAAAAATTTTTTTTTCCCGTTTTTCCAACACTTTTTTCCCCCCTTTTTTTTAAAAATTTAAATAAAGGTTTTGTTTTTTTTCCCGGGTACAAAAAAAAATTTTCCCTGTTTTTTCTCCCTTTTTTATTTTTTAACTTTCTTTTTAACCCAAAAAAATTTAACTAAAAAACAAAAGTTTTTGGGTTTAAATTGCCCCTTTTTTTAAAAATTTGGGTCAGTGGAAAGGAAAAATTTAAAAAAAAACCCCGGTTGAAACAAAATTTAAATTTTCAAAAAAACAAGGGGCCCTTTGGGTTTTTAATTTAGTAAATTTTATTGCCCGAAATTTTTGAGCATTTAATTCCTTTTTTTGGGCCCCCCTCAATAAAAAAACCCCTTTTTTTAAAAAAATTTAAAAGAAAACCTTTGGGTTGAAAAACAAAAAAAAATTTTTTTGAAATTTTACTAAAATTTTTTAAAAAAATTTTTTTTTCCTTTTAAAATTTTTTGGGGAAAACCCTTTAAAACCCCCGATACTAAATTTTTTTTTTTTAAAACCAAAGGGTTTATTTCTTTTCCCTTTTAAAAAGAAATTTATATTTAAAAGAACCCCAAAATATTCCCAAAAAAACGCTTTTAAAAAGAAAAATTTTGGGGCCCCCCAAAATTTTAAATTTGAAAAAACCCTATTCACAAACCCCAAAATGCCCTAGGGTTTTTTTTTTTAAAAAAAAAAAAACCCCCTTTTTTGGGCTTATTTTTTATTAAAAACCCCCCCCAAAACCAAAAAAATTTTTAATTTTCTTTTTTTTTAAAAAAATTTTTTAAATTCTTTATTTTGCATTTTTTTTTTTAAAATTTTTTAATTTTTTAAACTCCTAAGTTTTTTTTTTTTTCCCCAAAAATTTTTTGGGGAAAAAAAACCCCCTTTTTTTTTTGTCCCAAAGGGTTTAAAAAATTTTTTTTTGACCCTAAATTTTTTTAATTTTAAATTTCCCTTTTAAAAACCCCCCCCCAACCCGCCCGGGGCTTTTTTTTTCATTTCCCTCTTTCAAGCTTTTTTTTTTTGAAAAAAAAAAAATTTTTAAATTTAATTAAATCTAAACCCTTTTTTAATGTAAATATTTTGGTTTCCTTTTCCCCTTTTTGGGGGAAAAATTCCCGGGACTGGCAGGAAAAAAAATAAATTTTTTTGCTTGTTTTTTAAAAAATTTTGGGGGTTTTAAAACCCTTTTTTTTTTTCCCAAAAGAAAAATTTCCCCTTTTTTTTAAAATTCCCTTTAACGAAATTTTTCCCCTTTTTTTTAAACCTTTCATTTACAAATGTCCAAATTTTTTTTTTTTCTTTTTTTTTGTTTTTGGGCCCCCCCCCCTTTTTCCCCCCAAGGGTTATTTTAACCAAAAATTTTTTCCCCTGTTTCAAAAAACCTTTGTCCCTTTCGCATCATAGAACATGGTTTACTTTACACCCCCTTTGGGGGTTTTGGTCAGTTCATTTTATTTTGGGTGAAAAGAAAAAAATTAAAAATTTGGGCTTCACGGGCTCCCCGGGGGTTGTTGGGCTCGGTAATTTAAAATTAAAACCCCTTTAAATTTCCCGGTTTCCCTCCCGGGGGGAAAATGTAAAACTGGGCCTAAAAACATTTTGTAGGGGACAAAAATAGGGGGCTCCTTTTAAAATGTATATAACCCCCTTTTAAAACCCCCAAAAATTTTTGGAATTTGCCCCTTTCCCGGCATTTAAACCACGTACTTGAAATTTTCCGGGGTTTCTTTCCCCCGGGGTAGTTTCCCTTGGTCTTCTCCCCCTTATTCTTTTTTTATGTTTTTTATGGGGGTAATTTTAAAAAAAAAATTAAAAACATTTTTGAAATTAAAGGGGGTTCCCAACTCAAAAATCTTGGGGTCAAACCCCCCATCTTATTTAAAAGGGTCGATTGGTTTCTGAAAAGGTTTTTTGGGGGGAAAAAGGGCCCCCAAAAACCCCCGGTCTAAGACAGGAATGGATTTTTAACCGTTCTTCCCTTTCACCCCTTTTTGGGGTTTTTTTTTTTTTTTTTTTTTTTTTTTTTTTTTTTGGTTTCATTTTCCCAGGATGTCCCCGGGCTTTACTCTTGTTTTCCATCAAAGAATTTTAATGTCCAATCATTGTAGCTTTTTTTAAATTCGCAAAAGCAATACACTCGACTTTTGAAATAGGCTTTGAAACTAAATTTACTCAAGACTATGCAACCTTTAACAAGTTGTTTAATTTAAACGGCATCTGAAAACTACTAATCGAATTTTTCCTCTATGCGTTGTTTTGAAATTCACTTGAAATGATAGTTTAATGTTTGCGGAACATGAAGAAAGTGTAATTTTTTTAAATTATCATTGGGAAATTTAAAGTTTGGGCTACTACAAAAACCCCAATTTAACCTTTTGTCCCAAAACAAAATTAAAAAAAAAGAAAAAAAGATTTCTTTGTTTAAAAAATCATTTTTTAAAGGATTTAATTTTTTAAAAAATTTAAATTTTTAAAACGAAAAAAGGGGGTTTTTTAAAAAAATAAACCTTAAAAAAAAAAAATAAAAGGCCCAAAAAACCCCAAAATTTTGGGCCTCTAAATTTTTAAAAAAACTGGAAAAAAAATTTAAAGGGATCCCAAAAAAAGGGGTCCCAAAGGAAAAAAACAGCAAATTTTTTTTCTTATTCAAAGTTTCGCCCCCAATTTTAAATTTTTTCCCCCTTTCCCCACTAGCCCAACAAAATTTTGCTTTTTTGTTTTTTAAAAGTTTCCCAAAAATGGGGCAATTATTAAAAAACCGATTTTAAAGCCCTTTTAATAACTTTTAAAAATTCAAAACAAGCGCCATTTAAAGGTTTATTTTAAGATAGGAAACGAGTTTTTTTAAAAAGCCGAAAAGGGTTTAAATTCCCCCGCATGTTAAAAATTTAAAGTAAAGTTTTTAAAAAACGGCGAAAATTATAAAGGGCCTCAAATTTAGCATTCCAAAAGGGGGGTTTTAAAAAAAAAGGGAAAAAGAGAAGAGGATCACCCCCCTGGTTTCCGGGGAAATTGGGGGTTTAAAAAAGAACCCTTTACCTCCACATTCGTGGGGGGATAAAGGTTCATCTTTACTATTTTTGGAGTCCTGGGGGGTCGGACCCCAAACTATAATTTCCCCAAAATTTAGCTGGCAAGAACCATTCTTAAAAGATTTTTTTCCCAAAAAATTTTTAAGCCGGGCCCTTCTCTCCCCTATTCGTTAAAAATTAATTGCGATAAAAAAAAATATTTTTGTCCAAAATGATCAACCTTTCCCCTTTTATGTCCCTTTTTTTTCCCTTTTTTCTTTCCCCTTTTTGGTTTAAATTCAAAATCAAAAATTTTCCCGAAATTTTTTGGAAAACAGTTTTAAAATATATGACCAAAATTGTTTCATTTTTTGGTTTTTTTAAAAAATAAGTAACTCAAAGTGGTCCCCAAACCCAAAAAATGGAATCCAATGTAAAAGGGGAAAACAATTTGGGCCATAATTCTAAATGTTTCCAAAAAATCTGGAATTGAGTTGGTTAAAAAAAAAAAAAACATGGAAAGCACCAGAAAATATTAAAAAATTGGAAAGTTTTTGGTAATTTTGCTGGACCCAAAAAAAAACGAAAATTTTTGTTTATAAAAGCACAGTAAGACAAATACCATACCAAAAAAAGGGAAAATTTAAAAAAAATTAAAAAACTTAAACAAAACTTAAAAAAATTAATTTTGGTCCTTAGGTCCTTGCCTGGGAACAAAATTTGGGGTTTCCCGGCCCCAAGGGGCCAAGAAAAAGAAATAACAAGTTTAAAAAATTTTTAAACCTACTGGGTGAACGGCAGAGCACTGATAATCTGTCCCGCTGACAAGTTTTAGACGCCCCTTATGAAATCTTTTTTTTTCTGTGCTTCTCTTTCGACCGTTTTACTTTAAAAAGCTGATCTTCAAAACGATGAATTGCCAAAGTTTAGGTGCCTAAACAATAATTCTATACGTTTAGGAACAGTCCTTTTAAATTGGCCCTTTTCTCTGAGTTAAAGTTGGTTTAATTCTTTCCCCAAAATTTCCGTTAAACTTCCTTTTTATTGAATTGGAAAAAAGTATTTTAGCGGACCAATGGAAAAAAGAAAAATGAGGAGGTAAACTTTGTGCGAACTTTTGGGGGTTAAATGTTATTAAATTTTAAACTTAAATGATGGACAAGCTCTGTGGTTGCCGTTTGGGCCAAAAAATGTAAAAATGTATACAAGGCTTCGGGAAGATCAAATAAAGGGCAGTGCCCAGAATAAAAAAGGAGAAAAGATATTGCTTTTTTGTGGCGTAAAGGGAAAGTTTAAGTTTTAGGGAAATTTTAAATAAATGGTTTTTGTTTGTATGGGGTTAAAAGAAGAAGGGGGAACCAGGGACACAGTCATTTATGGGCAAGAATTTTGGATTTTAGAAATGAAAAGAAAAAATTAAAAAGATTAACAATTTTTAGGAACGAAAGAAATAGTAAAGAATAAGAAAAGTGACCTACAATGCTGGGTAGGAACCTAAATTTCAGTTGGGGTAAGGAGTCTTTAGGAAAAACGGTAGTTTTTTTTCTCTTCGTCCCTTTTCCCTTAATAAATACTGACTTTCCCCATGGGTTGAACTTTATTGAGAAAATTTGGTAAAAGACCATCGTTTAAATTCATCATTTAAACCTTTTTTTAATTTAAGAAGTGTTTCATTTTTTTACCCAAATTTAAAAGTAAATTGGACCTTGTATAGATGTTTGAAAATGTGTAATTCCCGACTGGGTAATGGAATAAAATAAAAGATATAAAATTTTAAAAGATTTTTTTTTAAATTTTTTTATGTTAAACTTAAAACGATTGAAAATTTTTTTCCGGGGTAAAAGGAAGAAATAAACTTACCCAAAAGGGATGTCGAAGTTAAATAGGTGGACTGGTTAAAATTCGTAAAATATTTAGCCTGTTGGCAGGGAAAAACTGGCCAAAATAAAATAGGTATCATATTACAATCAAAAGTGGAACAAGTGTAAAAGCCAAAAAAAAGGGGGGGAAAGCTGCTACAAGTTTTGGAAATTAAAATTTTGAATGAAATATAAATACGAACAATTATCGTAAGAAAAGTTTAAAATTTTAAAAGGTTATAAAGAATGGGAATTAGGGGAAAAAATCTGAAAATATTCCATTAAAGGTAATTGTTTAAATAAAAATTTTTTTATTAAAAGTCGTTCATTTACTTTTGAAATTAATTCTAATTCTCAAATTCCTTTTTTAATGTTTTGACCTATGTTCCAAAAATATTCCTTCTTTGAGTTTCGTTGTTAAACCAATTTTAAAATTAAACTGGAAAATTAAAATTTTTTTTTCCTTTCAATTTGCAAAAAAAATTATATCCGACGGTTTTTATGCAGGTGATGGTTACAAATTTAAAAATTACGGAGGATTTTTGAAAATGGTTTTTGGCTTCGTCTTTTCCAATTGCCCAAGGATTTATTTCCCCAATTTACGACCGCCAAACTAATTTGAAGATATTTTAGGGTTCCCCCCTAATTCTGAAACAGGTAAACAGCCTGGAACAGTTTTTGGGAAATACTAAAAGGAAATGGATACGACAACATTTCGAAGAGACTTTGGAAAATTTAAACTAATCAAGTTATTCTTCTCCAAAATTAGAGGAAATGGTTCTTCTTGTTTAGTGACCGTTCCGCCCAGAACTTTAAAGAGATTGGGAAAAATTTTGGGGAAAAAGGGGTTTTAAGGTAAGTTAAAAAAAAACTTCTTAAAGGAAAATGGAAAATTAATTTTTAAAATTAATTTTTTTTTTGTTGGAAAGTTATATCAATCCCTTTTATTTTTCGGTTAACGCTGTACCCATAAAACATCCATTAGGGATAATGGATTTGTTGTTTTTGTTCCCCAAAATTTTGAAACATTGATCATTGATGTTTTGGGATTTATTAATTTGTAATTTTCCAATCCAATAATTTACTTTTGAGTTTTAAAGGTTTTCTTCCCGTTTTTTAAAAAAATGTACACAGGCTATATTTGTTAGGGTTTTCTGGCAAAACTTTAGAAAACGGAAAGTATTTTAAAATGATTGGAAATACCTGCTCGGTTTGGCTTTAAAAAATTAATCCAAGAACTAAAAGAAAGGCCAAACTTTTAAGGTGGAAATTTAAAAGGGTTTAAAGGCTAATCGTTTTAATATTATTCCAAAACTGGTTACGGAAAACGATCTGAGCTTTTTAATTTTCAATTTCCGAGACCAAGTTTTTCCACGGAGCTATTCAACGTAGGGACTATTCTTTCCCTGCAGAAATTTGTAAACCCCAGGTTCTTCATTGGGGAAAATGTACAATTTCCCTAAATTAGGGGAAAAGGTTTGTGAATTGATCAACACGGAATTGTATCCGGGGCTATAAAGTAGAACGATACCTTTAAAAAATGAAAGAAATTTAATAAGGAATCAAGGGAAAAAAACTACAACCTTTGATTGAACCATTCAAATACAAAAGTATTTGGACAATAAAATGAAAGTTCGAACAGTTTATCGGTCGTAAATTGAAAAATTAAATAAAAATCTTGTTTTGTATTTTTTTAAAAATGTCTTTTAAAGATTTTAAAAATTAAGTTGACTGGACAGATTAGGAATTTTTGGAAAAAATTTAAAAACCCTTTTTATGATAATGTTAGGGGGTTGTTCCTAAATTTAAATAATTTTAAAGAAGAATTTTTATTTATTGGCCGATATAGAAAGTTAAAATTTTTTGAAATAAATTTTGTGTATTTTAAAGATGTTTTATAAATTTTATTCTTTATATCAAAAAAATAAAGAGTCATCATTGTTGTTATTAACCCCTTAATTTTCAGGTTTATGATTTTGATATTTAATTCTTTTCAAACCAGGGAATTTTTTCCGGGGGTTTTAACCAGGATTTAGGGATATGCACCCTTTTTAAACAAAGGTATATGTTGACGTTTATTAATTTAATTTGGGGTCCGATTGGGGACTAAAAGCTGGCAGCCAGACCCTCAGTTTTTTTATTTAAAAATTTGGGGGGCCCCCCCTTTTAAAAAATTAAAAAGGGAAAGTTTCCCCTTAAGGGGAAAAAAATTTAAAAAAAAAAAAAAAAGGGGAAAATTTTTAAATATTTTTAAAAAATTTAAAAATTTAAAAAAAAATTAAAAACTTAAACCAAAATTTTTAAAAAATTTAAAAAACAAAAAGGGTAGGTTAAAAAAAAGTTAGAAATTTGGGATTTTTAAAAAAATTTTCTTAAATTTTCGTTTTAAAGGGGAATTTATTACAAAGGGGGAAAATTTTATTCCGGTTTTTTGTTGGGGTTTTTTTATTTTTCCTAAAAGGGGGGGTTTAAAAAACGTAAAAAAGTTCCAAAAATTTTTTTTTCTTTAAAAAAACCCACCCTTTTTTTTTTAAAATTTGGGGAAAAATTTTTTAAAAAATTTTTTAAAAAAAATTTTGGTTCCAGGGGAAAAAATTTAATTTTTTTAAAAACTTTTTGGGGGATTAAAAATTTACAATTTTTTCTTTATTAACTAATTTTTTTTAAAAAAAAAATTTGTTTTTTTAAGGAATTTAAAATTTGGAAATTTTTAAAATTTTTTAATTTTAAATGGAAAAATAAATTTTTTTTCCCCCCCGAGAAACCCCAATTTTATTTTTCCTAAAATTTTAAGGTTTCAATCCTTTAAAAAAAAGGGTTTTATTAAAAAAAATAAAAATTTCCAAATTTTTAAATTTCCCCCCCCTTTCCCCCCCCATTTTTTTAAAAAAAAATATAGGCTATTTTAACAAAAAACCCCAAAAAACCCCAATTTTTTTTTTAAAAAATTTTCTTGAAAAAAAATTTAATTTGGGGATTTTAAAAAAAATTTCAAAATGCACGTTTAAAAAATAAAGGAATTTAGAAAACCCAAAAAAAAATTAAAACCCTGTTTTTTTTTAAGTTCCCAATCCCTTTTTCTTTAAAGGGAAAGGAAACCAATTTATCGTCCTTCAGGGGGTTTAAAATTTCCCCCAAAATTTTCCCGAAAATGTTTTTAAAAAAAAAAAAAAAATTTAAATGGCAAAATAGGTTTAAAAAAAGTTTTTTCCCCAATTAAATTTTAAGGGGGAAAAAAGGGGCAAAAATAAACCTCGCCTTTTTTTTCCCTTAATCGGGAATTTCCTTTTTTTCTTTTCAAAAAATTTTTTTATTTTTTTTTGGGGTTTTTTTATGTTTTTTTTACCCAAAAAAATTATTTAAAACCCCAAAATTCTTAATTTTTGGGAAAAATTC
>JADZMA010001525.1:0-17894 GCA_020796225.1 Arion vulgaris
TCCAAATTTTAAATGAAAATTTTAAAAAGTTTAAAAAAACAGCCCCTTGGGGGGGGACCCTAATTTAAATTGTTTATTAAAATTTGAGGGGCTTTTTTTTAAAATGAAACAAATTTAAATCCTTTTTTCCCCCACCTTCCCCAATTTTATGTTTTTTTCCCAAAATTCCTTTTTAAAACTTTTTTATTTGTTTTTTTTGCTCTTTTAAAAAAACCCGCTTTTTGGATGACTTCATTCTTTTGTAAAAAACCCCCAAAAAAAATTTTTTGGGTTTTTTATTTGAAAAGAGTTTTTTTTAAAATAACCGGGGTTTTTCCTGCCAGGGGAAAACCCAAATTTTTTCAGATTTAAGGGGGGAATTTTTCATTTAAAAATTTTTGAAGTTTGGGTTTTACAAAAAACAAAAAAAAAACAATCAAGGTTATTTTAAAAACCCAAAATTTTTAAAATTAAAAGAAGGGGGGGCCCAAAACGAAGTTTAAAAATGGAAATTCGGTGTCAGGGGGTGTTTTGAATTTTTTCTTCTTTTCCTCATTTTAAAAATTTTATTTTGGGATAAAATTTTTTTAAAAAGGGGACAGGGGGTTTTGGTTTCCCGGTGACTCCCCCCCGATTTTTGCCCTTTTATTTCAAGGAATTTTATTGGGACACCAAAACGGGAAGAAAATTTAAAATTTTTGGGGGGGGATTAATTTTGGTTTTTCCTCCGGGGTTGGGATTTGGGGCTTACCCGGGGAAAGGGATGTAGAGCGTTTGCTTTTTTTGTCCAATTTAGAATAGTTTGGCGGAAATCTGCATTTTCCAAAATGCATTTTTTTTTTTGCCCCTTTAAACCCATATTTCCCCTTCCGCCCCCTTTTTTAAAACCCCAAATTTTTTGTTTCGGGGGTTGGGGGGGCGTTGGCCCTTTAACCCCCCGGTACCCTTTTTTTAAAAATTTTTAACCCCCCTTTAATTTTTTTTCCCGGGGCTTTTTTTTCCCCTTTGGGCCATTCTTCTGACTTAATTTAATTCCCCCTTTTCTTAATTTTGGTTTTTCAACTTTTTTTTTCCTTTTTTATCTTCTTTTCTTTTTTAAGCTGTTTTTTCATTTTTTATCTGGGCAAAAGAATTTTTTTTTAAACGGGCCAAAAAATTTAAATTTTTTTGGTTTTAAACCCTAAATTTTTTTTTTAAACAAATTTCCCAACTTTGTTTTAAAAAAAATTAAAAAATTGGCCCGGGGGGGAAAAAAAAAAAAAAACGGGTTTTTTAAAACCCTTTTCCCAAAAGTGGTCCCTTTAAAACCCCCATTTTTTTTTTCCCTTTTTTTTGTTGGGGTTAGGCTAAAATAAAAGGAAAAAAATTTTTTTTAACCACCAGTCCCATTTGGGAAAAAAAGTTTAAAGGTAATTTTAAAATTTTAAAAAAAATTTTGGGGGTCCCTTTCCTTGGGCTTTAAAAAGGGCGGCCTTTCCCTTTTTAAAGGGCCCCTTTTTTTTTACCTTTGTAAGCAATTTTCTGTGTATCAAAATTTTTTTCAACCCCTTGTCTTCAAAAAAAATCAACAGTTTTTTAAAAAATCAGGGAACAAAAAAGGGTTCCCCCTTTTTTCCCTTTAAAAAAATTTTATACTTCATTTTCTTAAAAAAAATGACAAAAAACCCCCCAACAAAAAAAAAAACCCTTTTAAAATTATCGTTAGAAAAAAAAATCAGGATAAAATATCAGTCATCGGAGGTGGGTGGCCTAATACAGGGAAAAGGCAAAACAAAAGACGGATATACAAATTTACAAAAAGGAAAAAATTAGGATTGAAAAAACAAACTCCGTTTTGGGTAAAACCTTTATCGAAAGAAAAACAGAAAAAACAAATTCTAAACATGAATAACAAATGACGATCGAAGTACTGGATACGATCGGGTTAGCTCGGAATGAAAAATGGGGAAAAGGAAGAAAGGCCCATTGGGGCCAACGGGGTTGGGAGTTGAAGAAATTTTTTCTGGGAAAAAAGGTAAAAAGGGAAAGGTGGAAGAAACGTCAATTAGCAGACCCCAATAATACTGCTGTAAACACGTACACCCCATACAAAACCCCATTGGGCCAAATGGGTTGCAAAACCCGAAACAAAGGCGGGATGTACTCCAATGTTCCGGGCACTGAAGGGCCCACAGATATTATACCAGACGATAACGTGCAGAAGATAAATGAAATAAGTGGATAAAAATGACACTAGAATCCCCGTGACAACAATGTCTCGACCCTTTTACCAAAACACGAGCCCCCGGTAATATGACCTGTGTTCCCCGGGGAAAGAACACAGGCAGAACAATGTCGTGGTGAAAAGGGGAAGAAGGTCAAAAATGACACCAGGGTGAGCCGAATTTTTGACGATGAATAGAGATATGCATGATACTTAGGGGAATAAGAAAGGGGGGTGGCTGGGGAGGACAGACAGAAGAGGAAAATGGTGGGGTCAGGGGTTTTTGGAGGGGTGAGAAATAAAAGAATAAAAAGAAGGGACATGGGCAAGACACCGGCGAATCGCAAATCCTTTGACACTTTACCCAAAAAGGCAAAAACCGACATTCAATGAAACCCCTTCGGCAGGAGGGAGACACAAGACCGGTGATAAAAACTGTCCGCCGGGGGACAGGGGCCAAAAAGGGCAGCCGGGGGGCACGGGATGGTTTGGCGAACCCCCCGCCAAACCGTTCCCCCATATTCCACAACGCTGGGACATAAAAAGGTTGGGAAACACAAGGGAAACCTTTTTAAAAAGGAAAAAGGAATGAGTGCTAAGACCCACAAGGGGAAGGGCCCAAACCGCCCCCCTCCCCAAGGGGGGAAGCCCGGGTCCTAGTCTTTCCTCCGGAACCACCAGGGGGGGAAAGGTCCAAACTTCTTCCCCGGGCCCCACTCAGGAAAATACCAACGTGGGGGGGAAAAACCCTTTACGGGAAAGGGGGGGGTAAAGGGGGGGGGACAAATAAAAACGGGTTTTTGAGAACCCATAAAAGGCCCCGAAAGAATCCTTCTTTGGGACGGGACAAAACATCTCTCATCAAAGGCAAGCGCCCTGGGAAATAAACAAAAGGGGGGGGTTTGGGTTGTTTGGATGATTTTGTCATTTAAAGAGATAAAGTGGAGGTGATGCGGAAGGGCGACAGGAGGCAGGGTAATTGATGGCGGTGGAGTCCCCCCAATAAATGGGCACACCGAATTGAACCACCCTTCAAGATCCGGAATAAAAGGTAAGGGCCAAAACCACTTTTTTTCCCCGGCCGGCCCCAACAGGGGGAAGTCCCCCCTTGCCCTGGGCCCCCATCGTTTTCCCCTTGAATCCCAGGATTGGAGTCGCAGGGGGAAGGAAAAATGAAATTCCCTTTTTTCCGAAACCCCCAAAATATCGCATTGTTGGGGGGAAAAACTCCCTTTTTGCCTATAATCGGAAAAATAAAAGCTGTGGGGGTTCCGGGGCGGAAGCCTTTTTTTCCCAAGGGGGGAAATTCAAAAATTTCCCTGGGGGCACTAAAAATTCCCCGGTTATTGGTGATTTTGAAGAAAAGCGGATTGCCAAGGCCCAGATGGGAAATTGGGTGGGGGGTTTAAAAAAATTTTGGTTTTCACTGATTTTTGGATGTTTGCTCCCAATTAGGGGGTAAGAAGAATTCAGGGTTTGGGAAAAAGCCCCACAATTTTCCCCTCCAAAAAATTAAACTTTTAAGAACCCCTTTAAAAAAGGGGCCCGACTCCCCAAAAAAAAAAGGGGTCGAACTAATTTAAAAAGTTGAGTATAAGCCCGGTTTTTGAGGGGCCAAAAAAAGGGGGGCCAACTTTTTACGTGTGAAGAGTTTCAAAGGGGGGGTTTTTTGGAAGTTAATAAAGCCCCATAAAGGGTGAATTTTACAAAGGGTTATTTTCGGAGCGGGAGGGAAGGTTCCTAGGGGGATTTTCTCCGGGGGAAAACGGGGGAAACCCACAGTGGGGTCCGTGGTGGCGGGGGGGGAAAAAAAGGGGTTTTTTCTTGGGTGGGGCACGAAAAATTTCCTTTGGATAATCTTTTAAAAAAGAAAGGGTTAAGGGAAATCGAACTTTTAGGGAAACCCCGCGCGTGGATATTATGCCCGCTGCGGTGGAAAACCCTTGGCCCTATTTTTTAACAGTACCCACCCCGGGAGCTGTTTTCGGCCCCCCCCAGGGGACGGTTCTCACCGGCTTGTGGTGCTCCTCAGACCGGCAGGTTATCATTGAATGTCGGTTATTGACCCTTTGGGGAGTGTCACCCAAAGGACAATCAGACCAGCACGCATTTATCCCCGTCCTTTTTTTTCTTATTTCTTCTCATTTCATTCCCTCCCCAAACCCCTTGACTATACCATTTCCTCTTCGTCTGTCCACCTCCGCCCCCTCCCGTTTTTTTCCTTTCACGCAGTATCACGACACTATCATCCCCCTTCATCTAACCCACCTCAGGGGGCACTTTTTACACTTTTCCCCCCCCCAGCCACAAATTGATTCTGCCGGCTTCCGGGAAAACAGGATGCAATTGCCAAAGGGTAGGTTTTTGAACGGTTCGAGACTTCCTGTTTAGTCATGGGGCCGTTCTAGTGTCATTTCATCCATTTTCTTTTGCATATTATCCTGACGATCGTCTGGATACATATCTGACACTTAGTGCCCCCAACATTGGGGTAATACCCCCCTTTGATCGGGGTATAAAAACCCTAGGGCCAAAAGGGTTGTATGGGGTGACGGACACAGCAGTATCATGTCGGGCAATGCAACACGTTTTTCCACCCACCTCTCCGCCTTCCACGGGGTTTGCCCCCTGTACAAAAATTTTTTCGTAACGCCATTTCCCCTTTCCTTGGCCAGCCAATCGGAAACCAATAGTTTTCCACCCCCTTTTTACACGGAATTTCCCCCGGCATCCTTTTCGATGCAGAAGTTATGTCTGTTTTGTTTAAATTTGGTTTTTTCTTTTTTTCGTTCTTTGCTTCACGAAACGTTGGTTTGTTTTCATATCTTATAATTAATTTTTCCTTTTTATGAATACTGTATATACCAGTCTTTGTTTGCCAATTTTAAAACCCCCCACCCCTCGAAAGCCGGCAGGAACCCGGGTATTTTTACCGATTCTTTTAGTTTTTTAAAATTTGTAGGGTAAAGGGCCGGCATTTTTTAACCTTTTTAGTTTAAGAAGAGTGAAATGAAATTTCGGTTTTTAAAAAAGGGCTGTTTTCCCCATTAACTATATCACGGTTTAAGGGGAAAAAAAGAAAACTGAAATTATTCCCCAAAAAGGGGTTTAAACCATAAGATATGCACACGGTAAAAGAAAATAAGAATACTTTTCAAAGGCTGATGCTTTAAATGTGAGTGGAAATGAGAAAACAGGTACTACAAACTGCGTTTTGGATCAAATAACTGCAAGTCAAAAGGAATACACCAAATTATTTTTACTTTTTAACCGATCAAATTTTACTACGAATACTTCCACCCCTTCACAAAAAAAGAGTTTTCCCTTAACCGTTCCCCTTTTTGTTTTTAAATCCCCCTTTTGGGGCCCCCAAATTTTCCCTTTTTTAACAGCAGAATTTCTTAAAATTAAAAAATTCCTGGTTTAAAAACCCTTTAAACATTGGAATTTTAAATCGTCATTGTCCCAAAAGGTTTTCCCCGGTAAAAGTTTGCCCCGGCCCGTTAAAAAAGAAAAAAATAATTGTGAAAAGGGGGGAATTTCCCCTTTAAAAAAACAAAAGAAAGGGGTTTTTTCGAATAGGGGGGAAAATATGTCAAACTGGTTAAAAAGGTTTGGGTAAAATTTATTATAAAAAAAAAATTTTAAACTTCGGAGGGAGGCTTTTGTTAAACCAAAAATTGCGAATTTTTTCCTTCTGGCTTCCTCCCAAAACCCGGACAAATTGTTCCCTTTTTTGATAAGGGGCAGGAACAGGGAATGGGTTGGTAACAATCAAAATTACCAAAAAAGAAAATTTGGAAATGGGCCGCCACTAACTTTTTTAATTAAAAAATTTACGAAATTCAAGTTTTAAAAACAATCTTTTGGGCCGAAATTATAAACAAAACATCAGTAGGCAACTTAAAATTTTTTGATTGAATGATCCTAAATGGGGGAAAATCATCAGAACAAACAGTTTAGAAAGGGGAGGGCACAAAAAACCCAAAAAAGATAAATTTTAAGGCAAAAGCCCATCCGTTTAAAAAAGGAATTAAAAATCCCGAGGAAAAACCCAAAAAAAAAGAAAACTTCAGGAGAAACAGTGACAGCCTTTCCCGAAAACCCCCGATTTAAACAGAAAACATTAATTGCCCAATAAATATTAACGTTTAAAAACAATGTGTTATTTTTTTTTTTCTTTATGGGGATAATTCAAGATTTATATTTCAAAACATTTTCCCCCCAAAACATCTGAAAAAAACAAGAATAACCCAAGGAAAAGGAAAACAAGCAACAAAAAAAAAAATTTCATTTGTTTGAAACAGGGAAAAAAAAACATATTAAATTTTTTAAACACGGGGTTCAAAAAATATCTGAGGAAACGTTTTTAAAACAACTTAAAAAAAATAAAGGGGTTTAGAAACAAAAATTTTTCAAGAAAACGTTTTTTAAACTACGTAAAATTCGAAAGGGGGGTTTGTTAAAAAGATTGAGGGCCTGAAAAATGGTGAAAACACCCCATTCGGGAAGTTGTGGGAAAAGCGACCCCAAAACCCTTTGAGATTAACACGATTTTTCCCTCAAAAAAAAAGGGAAATCATTTAATTTTTCCTGATGATGTTTTGTTGTTCAATTTCCCCCGGAAATTTCCCATATGAAATTAAAAGGAAGCAGAATGAGAAAATCAGAAAAACACGCCCCAAAAAAAGTTTAAAACAAGGGAAAGGGACAGGCCCAAATTTTTCCCCCATGAGGTTTCCCCAAATTTAAAAATTTACCCTTTAAATTTGGTTTTAAGACTGGAAAAAAAATATTTCCCCCATGACCTTACGTGCCAAAGATCGATGGGTTCCCTTCCCTTCTTTTTCGGGCAATGATGAAGGGGAAAGGGGATTTAAATTTGATCCCCTTCTTTTCTTTTGGAGGATACCCATTTCCAAAGCTTGAAAGGAAAATTTCACACAACTTCCGATTAACGTAAAAAGAAAAATTCCCGTTTTTCCTTAACCCGACATAATTTAAACCCAAATCGAACAAAAAAAGAAATATTTTCCACCAAGGGAAATTGGGGTCTTGGGAGAAGACACCTTGCCTTGGGGTCGCGCAATATGGGGGAAAAAAATATCCCTTTTGTACATTTCGGGTATTTTTTCGATCAATGTTGAAAGAAAGAAAAATAATCCACTTTTTCAGGACCCAAGACATTAAAAGAATTAAACCTTTTTGAATTCGTTCCCTTTGCCCCTTGACCCCGCCCAAAATTAAAATATCCAATCCCCGATACCCAATTTCTTTATGTTAAAAGGTAGGGATAAGAAAATAACCAATGGTAATTCCTGTTCTTAAAGGGGAAGGTTTTTCCGAAACATTTTTTCGTCAAAGGGGAAAAAAAATTTATTTTAAAAAACCGCCATCCTTCAAAAGAGGAAGAAATATTCTTTACCAAGTTTTATAAATAACATAAAAAACAACAGGTCCCCCGGTTTCTGTTTATTTCACATCATATACAATTTGGAAACAAGTTTTTGTAAAAAATAATTTAGTCCGTTTTCCGGAGCAGGGCAATGTTAAAAGGATAATACCCCCACTGCCGGTTTTCGGTAAGGGGAAAAAGGACCAACGGAAAAACGCGGGAGAAGAAGAAAATAAAAACTTTTCCCACTTACGGAAATTTAATATAAAAAGAAAAAAAAAACCCCAAGAATATGGCCCCCCTTTCAAAAAAAAATTATTTAACACCCTGCAGAAGAAAGGGGGTTTTACGTTATTTATGCCGATAAGCACAAAAAATTTTTTTTTCAAATAGGAATGTCCCGGGGAAAAAAAAGAAGGTTAAACACCGAAGTGGAAAGAAAAAGGAAAAACCCACTTGATCCCGGGGGAACTTCCCAAGTAGGGAGTACCCTTAACAAGATAAGACCCGGAAAAAAGAAATTGCAAAACCCCTTTTATTACCCTTTTTTTTAAATTTTCCCCCAACAAGGTAGAGGAAGCCCGGGGTATGAAAAAAAAAAGGCTTATTTTAATTTTATTTACAAAATTTTTATTTACGGGGGAAAAGTAAAAAAGGGTTATTCTTTTTTTAACACTTTTCTTACATGTTATTTAAAATTTAAAATTGTGTTTTAAAACTAAAAATGATGTTATAATATACTTTAAAAATTTTAAAGGAACAAAAAAAAGCGACAAATAAATGTGATCTTCTCCGGTCCTTAAAGCGTTTTGGGATTTTTCAAAAACCAAATTAATGAAATGGGTCTTTTTTTTTGATACCAGGAATGAAATTTGGTAAAGGAGCCACAGGGGCAAAATTGTGTGTTTTTAACTTTGGTTTTTATTTTGGATTTGCAAATTTGTTTCCACAGAAAATTAAAAAAGGTTTTTTTCTAAACATTTTTTTTTTGAAAATATAAAATTTAAAATTTGTTTTGTTTTAAAAACCCTTCAAAAATTAAAAATTCCCCCTTTTTTTGAAAAATTTTTAAAACAAACTTAACGAGGCCAAAAGAAACCCGAAAATAAAGGGTTTAATTTTTAATAAAGGGAAAATTTTAAATTTTAAAATATTGTTTTTTTTTAAAAACGTTTGTTTAATTATAAAACCCATTAAAATACTTTTCCCAAAAAAAAGGGTTAAAAGTTTTCCGAAATTTGTTAGTTTTCGATTCGTTTATTTTTTTCTTCCTTTTTTTTTGTGGTTTTGTACTTTCCTTTTTTATCCCATGAATAGATTTTGTTTTTTTCTTCCCATAAAATTCCCCAATCCCGGGGAAAGGGAAAAGGCAGGAAAACCCCATTTTAATAGTATTTTCCCATCAAAAAATATTTTTTTCCCAAAATATAAAAACAAAAAAATTTTTTTAGCGAAGCAAAATCCAAAAAGTTGTCACTTAAACCCAGTAAAATATGAACATTTAAAAGACCCAAAATTCAAACCCCCTTTTTCAAATCCCCTTATTTATTAAAACCCCACATTAGAAGTTTTTCAGGCTATCATTTATGTTCATGGGTTGGTGGAAAAGGCTTAAGAAAAAGATTTCAAAAAGCAAATGAAAAGATTTTCCGTGTTTGAAACTTTTCTCACCCAAACTTAAAAGACCAAAAAAGGCTTGGGGGAGTGGTTTTGGGGGCGAAAACTTAGCAGGTGGGCAAAATTTCAAAAAACATTGAAGTAACTTTCGGAATTTGAAAAAAAAAATAAACCCCTTGAAAAAGGCAACGGAAGAAAGAAAAAAGCCCCTTAACAGCCCTGGCCACCAAAGAATACAGACGATGGGCCCCAGCAGCGAAATTTTTTTGAGGAAAGTGAAGATGAAAAAGACCTTTAAATTTTTCCCCCCGAGTTGGGAAGTTTTTTCCCCCTTTTTTAGGGTTCGGCTTAGCAAAGGAACCCTTTTTCCGATTAAGTAATCGGGCGAAAATGTGAAAGGGGGAAATTTTATTTGATCATTTTTTCCAAAAACGAAATACAAAGGCAAAGATCCAATACATTTCTAAATCGGGCTGTGTTTTCCCCGGGGAAAGGGATTTGAATTCCAGGTCCCCTGCGCCACGCAGACCCAAAATATTGAAAAAAGCGAATGTTTGAAAGAATTTAAACCCGTTTAAAATGGAGGGTTAGGGAATGGTTTAAATTTAATTTCTCAAAATACAAAAAGCCGGTTTGCGAAAACACAGCTTCAAAAACGCATTTAGTTGGGTTTTTTCTTCCCAAAAAACGAATATGAAAAGCCACCGATTTTTTCTTCATGACCCAAAATTATAAGGATAGTTTAAAAAGTAAAAACCAGAAACCCCTTTTTTACAAAAAAATGGGAAGAATTGGAAACATTAGAAAACTTTGTCCCAAATTAAAAAAGTTTAGCAAGAAAAGGGCCCCGTTTAAAAATTTTCTGAAAAAGGGGAAGCATTTGGGTAAGGTTTGGGGAAAAACCCGCGTTCGGGCATTTAACCAAAAAGGCAATTCAAAAAAAATGGAAAAAAAACAATTTTAAATTTAAGAAAAAAACTAAAGCCCAAACCCAGAAATTCCCGGGGCAGCCGAAAATTTCAAGAATCATTAGGGGAAAAAAAAGGGAAAATGGTCAAAACTTTGTTTGTTAAAATTAATTTATATTTCATAGACTCACAATGGAATGCAGAAAACAAAGCGTATTTTCCCTATAGAATTTTTTGAAACCCCAAAACCAAAATTTAAATCAGGCTTTTTTAACAACATAAACATATAAATTTTTTTTTTAAAAAAGGAAATTTGGGTGAAAAAAAGGAATGGAGAAGCTGGGGGGTAAACCATGGTTTTTTAATTTGGGGAAAATTTTGAGGGAAAGGGGAGAGCCCTTTTGTAATTTTTTCCCAAAGGGGCCTTTCCAGAAAGTAAACCAGTTAACCCGGAAATTAAAAACAAACCCCCCCATTTCCCCAAAAAAAATGGGCACCCCCTTTAATCCCCAAAAAATCACAAAAACGGCGAGGTTTCCTCCAAATAAACATTTTTCAAAACCCTGTTGCGAGGAAAAAATGGATACGGGGGAAACTTTAACATCACTTTACAAATTGACAAGAGAATTTTCGCGGTGGGGCGTTGGTTTTTCGCAGAGAACCCGAATAAGGGGCCGCCCCCTTTATAAGGTCTACTCATCCAAAAATTCAAACCCTTCCCTTCGAAGTTTCCTAAAGGAAACCATAAAAAGCGGGTTTCTGAAGCCGGCAATTTTTTGGGGAATTACACCAAGTAGGGGTTAAAACAAATGCAAAAACTTTATGACATTATAGCCGGTTTAAATAGCCAGGAAATATTTTAATACAAGGAAAATTTAAATACATTTATCTGTTCCGGGACATTGCTTTTAAGAAAGAAAATTTGCTAAAAAAGGGTAAACCAAAAAGGAATTTTTTAACGCTCCAATTTAAAATCCCTTTTAAACCCTTTCCCCGTCAACTCTTTGAATAAAGCCCAAAAATTGAAAAAAAACGGCATAACGGTGGAAAGGTCAAGGCCGAACAGGCTGGGGGGGTTTGATAGGGGGCAGAAAATTTACAAAAGAATTTGCCCCTCCGAATTGGGCCCCAAGTTTAAAAGGATTAAGAAAATTGGAAAGAAATAACAAAGGAACAATGAAAAATTTGGGTAAAGCCCGCTATTGATTTTAAAAAATTAGAACAGAATTTTTTGGGATGGGGTTTTAATCATGGTTTTTAAAATGCAAAAGGACCTTGAAATTGGGGTTATAAGGGGAAGAAAAAAAAAGAACCTATCCTAAAAGAACCAAAATGGGAAAAAATTGGGGAAACAAAATCTTGAAATTCAATTTCAAAAAACAAACAGAAAGGGGCCCCGCAACAAGGGAAAAGATTTTAAAGAATTAAAAAAACCATGAATAAAGGTTTCCGGGAATTTCAGCGAAAGGGGAAAGAATAAAGCACCTATGATATGATGACCCGGGGTTGCTCGGGAAAAGTTTTATTCATAAAAAAGGCCCGTACTTTGTAAGTTTTTTTTAAAATGCTTTAAAATTTGCCATTCAAAAGCGTTTAAGTTAAAGGAATCGAAACACTTGAGTTCCTTTTCCCAGTATTTCCCCCCCTTTTTCTTTTGTTAACTTTTTTTAATTACCAATTGCCTCATTTGGATTCTGTTGGGACCCTTTCCTATCCCTGGAAACGCCTTGTCCTGGCGAGGGGAGTTCTATTCAAAATAAAAATTGGGAAAATGACTTCCCAGAAACAATTTTTGGGGGCGTTTGACGACGTTTTTTTTAAGAATCAAAACATCTGGTTAAAGGAAGTATCGTTTCACCCATCGTAAAAAGCCATAAGCAAGAGTTTTTAATAAACTTTAAGGTGTGTTTGGTTTAAAAATTGTTTATTTCGTTTTTTTTTAAGAAGCTTCTTCGGGAACCCCCACGGGGAATTTGTCAACCGGCAACCCAATGTTTTCACCCTCGGGTTTAAAACTTTAAGCTACCTTGAAAATTGCCAAAAGGGGTGGGCGTGAAGAAACGCCCCAATTTGTTGCTAAAAACCGAATTTGGGGCCCAGTTAGCCCCATTTCCGAAGGCCGGGCGGTGTTGGAAATATTAAAAAAACAGAGAAAGGGAGACAAATTTGAACGACCTAAGTGTAAGGCACAAAGGGTATTAATCCAAAACTTTTTTTTATGGATAAAAGCAAAACATTTCCCAAAAACCCCAATTTTTGTCTCCCAATTTTTTGAAAATCAAAAAAGGGAAAAAACCGTTTAAAAACTTTAAAGAACATTTTTTTTTCAACCCCTGGGCCGGGGCACCCGATACCAAGGTTTAAAAAAATTTTTCCCATTTTTTCTTGGCAGGGTTTAATCAAATTTTGCAATACAAACTTTAACACACCTCGGAAAAAGGGATTCAAAATAAGTTTTAAAAAAATTTTAATTTTTAACAAAAATTAACAAAATTTTTCCCTGTTTTTCAATTTATTTTTTATATTTTTGAAAAAACAAATTAAAGATTTTTTTTTTAACACAATTCAAATAAAATTTTTTTTTTATTTATTTTCAAAAGGGAAATGGAATGGTGCAGAAAAGAAAATTTTAAAAATTTTTTTTTAGGGGAAACTTTTTATTTTAAAAACAAACATTTAATTAAACAAAAATGTTTTTTAACTTATTAAAAAATTATTTCACAGGAAAAATTTTTGTTTTTAAAAAAAAAACAATTTAAGAATGTTTTAAATTGGCTTTTTTTAAAAATTTAATCCTAATAAAAAGGGGTTAACTGTACTTTGAATTCGTTTTAGAAAAATATGTTAAAAATAATTTTGACAAAAGCCCAAAATGTTGGGATTTTTTTTTTAACAAAAAAAACCATTTTATTTCAATTTTAATTTAAATGTAATTTTCTTCACAATTTAAAACCGTCGTATCAGTGATCCTTTTTTTAACCAGGGAAGATTTTTTGAAAAAATTTTAAATGTTGCTTTAAATTGTTTAAAAAAAAACGGGCAAATTGGGGTTTTATAATTTTTTTTGATTTTTTTTTTCATTTTTTTCCCAAAAAACCAAAAAATTAAAGAAAATTTTGGTTTTTTTTTTAAATTTTTAAAAAAAATTTTTTTGGGGGGGTGGATATTATATAAGGTAAAAAGTGGGGAAACCCCTATTTGTAATGTGCCCAAAAAAATTTCTTTCCCAAATTAATCTTTAGAATGTTTTGAAAATTAATACAAATTAATTAAAATTTACTAAAAAATTTTTTTGTTTCAAATTTGAAAAAAAAATAAAGAAAAAAAACCCAATTAGAATTTTGCCCCTTCCAAAAACAACGATTAACAAATAAATTTGGGGAACATTCATCATCCTTTCAAATTGTAAAGGGGGGAATGCTTTTAAAAAAAGAAAAGTTAATTTAAAATTTTGGGCAAAGAATGAAAATTTTGGTTTTTTTAAAATTAAAAGGAAATTTTTTTATTAACTCTCACACTCGAAAACAGTTCTTGTTACAAGTTGAGGACCCAATTAAATTTTAAAAGGTTTTTGCATTAAGAAAATAAAGGGTTATTAAAAATATTTTTTAATTTTAAAAAAGAAAAAAATTTGAAAAAAATTGGAAAAATAATAAAAAGAATTTGGGTTAAAAACATGTTTAAAAAGAAACAAACTTCCCGGGGGGGTTTTAAAAAAAAACCATTTAAAATAAAATTAAAAACATTTTTTACGATTTAAAGATCCCATAGAAACAAATATAGCATTTTTGCAAAATTAATATTTTTTTAAAAATTAAAATCGAAAGGCTGAGAATGGTTTTATTTTGCAAATACCCCAAAAACATATGAAAAAATTTTAAAAAAATTTTAGAAAAACAAAAACAATTGAAATAAAACAAAAAATTCACTAAAAGGTTTTTTCTTTTGAAACTACAAAAAGGGGTGATATTTTAAAAAAAAGAGAATTTACCTTTTTTAGTAATGCAACCCAAAATTTCTTGGTTAAATAAATAAAATTTTTTTGGGGTAAAACGAAAAAACAAAAAAATGCAAACTTTCTAGAATTGAAAAAAGAAACTCAAAAAATTTAAAGGGTTTATATAAATTTTTAAAATACAATAAAATTTTTAATGGAAAAAAAGATTACTAAAACCAAAATTTTTTTAGAAAAGGTTGTTAAAAAATCTAGAGGTTTCGCAACGCCAAAAATTTTAAACGAACAAAAAAGGTTCTTGAGAAAATTCGTTTAACAAAAAAATATATTTTAAGGTGCGGGGTATTTCTTTTCGTTTTCCCCGAGGAAAAAAAAAAAACTGCATTCCCTTTCTGCTTTAGCCATTTCAATTTTTTGGTTATCCCCGGGGGTGGTTTTTTATATTCATGGGTTTTTTAAAATTCTTGAGCCTTTTTTTTTTTTTTTTCTGGTCTTTTAGAATCCCTCTTTTAGATATAAATACAATAATTGAACGGGGTTAAATGGGAAAATTTTTTTTGGGGTTCAGAAACCCCCATTAATTGGGGATATTTTGGGCCCCAATGTGTTGAACCCCCAACCAAAGGGTTAAGCCCCCGGGAAATATTAAATTTTTGTATCTTTGTGGGGGAACCCCTGGGGTTGGGGGTTAAAACGTCATTTGCTAACTTCAATCAGTTTTTAAAAAAAAAACCCCCCCCAAAATTTGCTGTTTTCCCTTTTTTTGGTAATAATTTCGATTAAAATGGCGGTTGAGCTAAATATTTGCAGGGTTTTTATTTTGTTTAAGATATTTTCAGAAACCAGTGGCAAAATTGTGGGCCTTTTTTTAAGAAAATTCCCCGTAATTTTATTTTTGTGTATCATTGAGGGAATTTAACCGTTTGTGGAATAACATGTTTTATTTTTCCCCGGGGTCAGGAAGGTAGTTTATGAAAACCCCAAAAACCCAAACCAAACCCCCCCTTTAATATACCGGGCCCGGGAACAAAAACAAACCAAGTCGTTGGCTGCGGGGGAGGAAGGCCCCCCAAGGTGTGACCCTGGAAAAGGGGGTTGGGGGTTTTTGTCTGGAGAAAAGGGTTTTTTTTTTTTTTTTTTTTTTTTTTTTTTTTTTTTTTTTTTTTTTTTTTTTTTTTTTTTTTTTTTTTTTTTTTTTTTTTTTTTTTTTTTTTTTTTTTTTTTTTTTTTTTTTTTTTTTTTTTTTTTTTTTTTTTTTTTTTTTTTTTTTTTTTTTTTTTTTTTTTTTTTTTTTTTTTTTTTTTTTTTTTTTTTTTTTTTTTTTTTTTTTTTTTTTTTTTTTTTTTTTTTTTTTTTTTTTTTTTTTTTTTTTTTTTTTTTTTTTTTTTTTTTTTTTTTTTTTTTTTTTTTTTGGGGGGGGGGGGGGGGGGGGGGGGGGGGGGGGGGGGGGGGGGGGGGGGGGGGGGGGGGGGGGGGGGGGGGGGGGGGGGGGGGGGGGGGGGGGGGGGGGGGGGGGGGGGGGGGGGGGGGGGGGGGGGGGGGGGGGGGGGGGGGGGGGGGGGGGGGGGGGGGGGGGGGGGGGGGGGGGGGGGGGGGGGGGGGGGGGGGGGGGGGGGGGGGGGGGGGGGGGGGGGGGGGGGGGGGGGGGGGGGGGGGGGGGGGTTTTCCCCCTTCCCTTTTCCCTTAGAGCCCTTTTGGGTTCCCTTTTAACGGATGGGTTTCCATCTTTTGGGGTGATTTGTCTTAAATCAATAATGGTTTATTTAGGGGAAGGGTAAAAATCCCCCCTTTTAAATCCTTTAAACTTAACCCCCGGCGCGCAAATCCACCCCTTTTTCCCCTATGGGACGCGGAACACGTATTTTCGTCAGTAAAATGTTTCTTTTGCCCGGGTTTTTTACTTTCTTTCCCCCCCCTTTTTCCCAAGAATTTGGGTTCTCCCTTTTCTTCCCCA
The DNA here is from genome assembly GCA_020796225.1 of Arion vulgaris. Taxonomy (NCBI): domain Eukaryota; kingdom Metazoa; phylum Mollusca; class Gastropoda; order Stylommatophora; family Arionidae; genus Arion; species Arion vulgaris. The sequence goes on from JADZMA010001525.1 coordinate 16,012, forward strand.
AAACTGAATTACCCAAAGGGGTGATCTTCTTCTTAAATTTTTTTTTCTCCCCTGTCATTAAAAACAGTGTTTTTATTGTTGGTTATTAAATTGATAAGCAAAATAGTAATTATGTATATGCCTAAAAACCAAGGAAAAAAAGGAAAAGCCACGTGGCGACCCGGGAAACAAACTGTGGTTCCGGTCTGGATAAGGGGGGAGGAATCGGGGAGAACTACGGGAGTGGTAGCAGTGCAAGTACGAAAAAGAAATGCAGGTCCATACGAAGAAAATGCACGAATCTCCTGGCCGACGTCCAACAAAAAATTGCTGAAGTTCCCGAACAAAAGAATTAACAGCGAAAAAGTCTTGACATAAGCCCCCAATTTCCCCCGGGGTAAGAACCGAACACAAATCGCCATCTCAGGGGCAGGAGACTCCATACACAAGCTCGGGCGTTTTAAGTCAAAGGTCTAGCCCAAATTACAAGTTTTCTGCCAGTTGTTTAGGGGGATCCCCAGGGGCCAGGGAAAGTTTTACCTAAAAAATCGGTTTGGGTGGGAAAACGAATGGGCGAGTGTAGTCACCATGGACGCACAATCAACCCGACGTAGATCACCCCGTTCTTGTCAAAGGACCAATTATATATCAACAAAAGGAACTGCAAAAATTTGGGCCCTGAAGAATGATCGAAAAAAAGAAGAAGAAGACTTCAGGGGAACAGCCCTGACAGCCAGACATCTCCAGATTTAGATATCTTCAGATATTGATATCATGAGACAGACACCTTCATATTTGATATTTTCAGATGAGATATATTCAGACGTTGCTATCATCAGACATACAACCCTTTGTATTCGATCTTTATTTTGTTCAGAATATTGATAGAGAGAGCGAGACATGACCTTCTAACGAATATAACTAGTGATAAATCAAGTGCAAGGGGGGGGTGAACATTTAGCCCCCCCTTTAAAAGGGCATACTGATAAAAAACACTATGTGTGAATTCACTACCAATGGCATTATGAAAAAGAGTACCCCAGTGTACTATATTAAAACAAAACTCATGTATAGTTGCAACTCATGGACAAAGAACAAACCATTATTAAGAAACATTGGAACCCACAGGTGTGTGGTTTTACAGAAGAATGCCCAAAAAGTCATACAGCGAATAAAGCAAATGTGGAAGTTTTAAATCAGGGATGCACCCAAAGAAACATCAAACGATTTAGAATCAGACAATCAATGTTCTTTTGGGGATCGAAGAGAAAAGTTTGGGAAAATTTGGACAGGTAAAATTCAGGGGAAAGGGGATGTCGGGGAAAACAGAAGGATGTTGGATGGTCTGACAACATGGTTCGACAAAAAAAAATTATTTATTCGGTTTTTCGGGAAAAAGGAAAAAGAAGGAAATAACATAAAAAAATTTGTTTTTTAAAAAATTAAATATTAAAAAAATTAACCCAAACATTTTAAAATTTAAAAAAAATGATTTTAAGAAAAGAAAAAAAACCAATAAAAAAATTTTGGGAAAAAAAATTAGAAAAAAGAAAAAAATCCAATCACTGAAACAGGTTTCTGTAATGTAGAAAGAAGAAAAAAACAAAATGATATACCCAAAATAAAAAAAGAAAAACAACTTGTTTTATTTTTCAGACAAAAAAAAAAAAAATTACAAAACATTTAATAAAATGGATTTTGTCAAATAGAAAAAAAAAAAAAAATTTACACTCATGAAAAATGGAAACATGAAAGATAAAAGAAAAATTTCCAAAAAGATCATTCGGTTTTCTAAATTAAAAAAAAAAAAAAACCCCTTGAAACCATGGTTTAAACAAGTAGAAAGAAGTAATACCCCATTTTCTTTTGGGGGTTTCAACAGGAAAAAAAATATTCCAATTGGG
>JADZMA010001526.1:0-17883 GCA_020796225.1 Arion vulgaris
CAATTTTTCCAAACCCCTTTTTGAAATATTTTTCCCCTTTTAACGCTTAATACCAACTAAGTCACCCTTGGGGTTTTGGGAATACTCCCGTCAGTTGGTTTGGCTGGTAAACAATTTTTCTTAATCATATGTTGGGGACCCCCGAAGAATGGATAACGGTTGACCTCTGTCCCTGCCCCCAATGGATGCCCCCTAGATAGGGACAATTGATGTTATCCCCCTTAATGACTGATTTTGATGGTATACAAGATAGACCCAACCCTGATGTTATATCCCCATAGAAAAAGAACATTTCTTTTTATACCCACTAGATGTAAACATTTCTTTTATATCCACTAGATAGAGCCACATTTCTTGTTATACCCCAAAAAATGACCCAACATTTCTTTTATATCCACTAGATGAAAAATTTCTTGATACCCACAAGATAGACCCAACATTTCTTGTTATATCACAGATATTCCCTTTTTTTTATCCAGATGAAAACATTGTTTAAAATCCCTCTATTTAGATTTTCCCAAAAGCTCAATTTATTCAAGTCAGGTTTTTTTTAGTTAAGACATCAACTATCATTGGTTGAAATTGTATTCGTTTTTGTGCAGTGATGAAATTGTCATTTCTTCGTTTTTTAAGGATAATTTGCTGTTCTATCAGTGTTGTGTCAGTGAGGGAATTTGCATGTTCATATCAGTGTTGTGTACAGTGATGGAATTTGCATGTTCTTTCTTTTGTGCAGTGATGGAATTTGCATTTCTTCAGTGTTTTACAGTGGAATGTTGCATTTCATATCATTTTGTACATATGGAATTTCATTTCATATCATTTTTCATGTAAATTTTCATCCCCTATCATTTTTCATGGGGAAATGTTATTTCTATCATGTTGTACATGAGGGAATTTCTCTCATTCAGTTTTTGGTCAGTGATGGAATTTGCTCTCATTCATGTTGTGTCAGTGAGAAATGTTGCATGTTTATCAGTGTTTTTACAGTGTGGAATGTTGCATGTTTTATCAGTGTTGTTACAGTGATGGAATGTTGCATCTCTTCAGTGTTGTGTACAGTGAAATGTTATGTTCTTATGTTTTTTCGTGATGGAATGTTGCATGTTCATTCAGTGTTGTGTCAGTGATGGAATGTTGCATGCTCATATGTTTTGTGAATGATGGAATGTTGCATGTTTTATAGTGGGGTACAGTGATGGAATTTTGCTCTCATATCAGTTTTGTCAGTGATGGAATGTTACTCATATCAGTTTGTGTACAGTGAAAATTTGCATTTCATATCAGTTTGTGCAGTGATGGAATGTTGCATGTTCATATCAGTGTTGTGTATAGTGATGGAATGTTGCATGTTCATATCAGTTTGTGTATATGATGGGATTTGCATGTTCATATCAGTGTTTTTTGTGAGGGGATGTTGCATTTTCATATCAGTGTTGTTAAAGTGTGGAATGTTGCATGTTCATTCAGTGTTGTGTACAGTGATGGAATTTGCATGTTCATATCAGTTTGGGTAAGTATGAAATTTCATACCCCCTTTCGTTTTTCAGTATGGAATTTTCATCTCAATATGTTTGACATGTAATTTGTTTTATCGTGTTGTGTAAGGGGGAAAATTTGCATGTTCATATCAGTTTTGTCTGTTATAAATGTTGCATTTCATATCAGTGTTGCGTAAGTGATCAAATGTTGCATGTTCATATCAGTGATGTGTTAGTGATGGGATTTGCATTTCTATCAGTGTTGTTAAAGTGATGGAATTTGATTTATATCAGTTTGTGTATATGATGGGATGTTATTTCTATCAGTGTTGTGAAAAGTGATGGAATGTTGCATTTCTATCAGTTTTGTGTATATGAGGGAAATTTGCATTTCATATCAGTTTTGTGTATATGTGGATTTGATTTCATATCAGTGTTGTGTAAAGTGATGGAATTTCTTTCATATGAGTTTGTGTATAGTTTAATTTTCATTTCATATCATGTTTTATAGTGGGGGGATTTCTTTTCCAAATAATGTTTTAAAAGTGAGGGGATGTTCATTTCTTATCAGTGTTTTACATGAAAATTTGCATTTCATATCAGTGGGTGTGTACAGTAGAAATTTGCATGTTCATATCAGTTTTGCGTCAGTGATGAAATGTTGCATGTTCATATCAGTGTTTCATGAAAATTTATTTCATATCAGTTTTGTGTACAGTATAAATTTTGCATGTTCATATCATGTTGTGTATAGTGATGGGATTTGCATGTTCATATCAGTGTTTTTAAAGTGGGGAAGGGGATTTTATGTTTGTTATAGTATGGGTGTTGCATGTTCATATCAGTGTTGTGTATAGTGATGAAATGTTGCATGTTCATATCAGTGTTGTGTAAAGTGATGGAATGTTGCATGTTCATATTAGTGTTGGTTATATGATGGATGTTGCATGTTCATTTAGTTTGTGTAAAGTGATGGAATGTTGCATGTTCATATTAGTGTTGTGTATAGTGATGGGATGTTGCATGTTCATATTAGTGTTGTGTAAAGTGATGGAATTTGCATTTCTTCAGTTTGGTATATGTGGGATGTTCTTTCCCTTTCAGGTTTTATATATGGGATGTTCATTTCTATCATTTTTAAATATGGAATTTCATTTCATATCATGTTGTGAAAAGTGGGAATGTTGCATGTTTTTCAGTTTGTGTATAGTGATGGGATGTTGTGTTTTTAGTTTGGTAAAGGGGGAAATGTTATGTTAATCGTTTTTTTGGTGAGGAAATGTTGTGTTCTTCATGTTGTGAAAAGTGATGGAATTTGCATGTTCATATCAGTGTTGTGTATAGTGATGGAATGTTGCATTTCTATCAGTTTTGGGACAGTGATGAATGTTGCATTTTCCCCTTATCAATTTGTGTGGGTGATGAAATGTTGCATTTCTGTCATTTTCATGAACCTTTCATCCCTAATTTTAAATCAAATAAATCTTTTCCTTTTTTGCGGGTGTGATCGATGTCTCTTTTACTTTTACCCGGGGCCCGGGATCTGCTTAAAAAGAACTCCTGGTCAAACAACATTATCTTCGGTTTCGTTAAACCCCTCAAAGGAAAACATTCTTTCCAAACTCCCCATCTAACATCACGCCAAGCACAAAGCAAATTGCCCTAAAAGAGGAATCTGAATTCTATTTATAAACTCTAAAAAAATCTCATGTAACCGGAACTCCTATTGGTCATATAACTAATCCGGGGTTTACTAACGAAGGACTGTTTTGATGGAAAATTTCCCAGTGTGACTCAAATTTTAAAGTCAAGGTGTCTTCTAAAAAAATTCCGTGTGAACCAAAAGCGCTGGTAAAATTATTGCTTTTTCTCACATCACTTCATGTTTTTTGTCTATAAAAATTCTCTCCTTCATGTCTAAATTTTCTATAGAATTGTCTCACAAAATTCAATTTGTCTTAAAATTTCTCATTTCCCTTCTACAAGTTGTCTTAAATTCTCCCCTTCATTTCTACAATTTGTCATAAATTCTCCCCTTCATTTTAAAATTTGTCTATAGAATTATCTAAATAATTCTACAATTTGTCTATAAATTGTCTCACTTCATGTCTACAATTTGTCTATAAAATTTTCTCTCATTATTCTAAATTTTGTCTATAGTTTCTCCCCTTCATGTCTAAATTTGTCTATAGAATTATCTCACATAATTCAAAATTTGTCTATAGAATTATCTCACATAATGTCTACAATTTGTCTATAAATTTTTCCTTGTCTCTTTGTTTAATTCTCTCACTTCATTCTACAATTTGTCTATAAATTCTCTACTTCATGTCTAAAAAATTTTTTAAATTTAGTTTAATATTATTAACATTGTCTTCTTAACAAAATATATGACATTTTATTTTATAGCTATTCTATCTACAATTACAAGCAAAATTTGATGCACTACAAAATAAAACAAGCAAACTTGAGACAAATAACCCCTAAAGCAAAAAAATGAACAAAAGAAATAAAAAAATTTAAAAAAAATTATCTTTTTTGATAAATTTCTAAGAAGTTTATTTTTGACCCTTTTAAATCAGCATTGTAAATTTTGACTTAGAAATGGTCACTAATGAAAATAATAGCGTGGTTCTAATAGAATAATAGACAGTGGTCACTAATGAGAAAATATAGATGTTATGGGATAATAATTATTAAAAAAAATTCAATTAATATAAAAAAATTCTTATTTTGTTTATTTTATTTTTTCATTTTTTAAAAATGTTGACACAAGAGTTTTGAAATGACACAAGTCCCCCCAAATTTTTTCCCTAAGTAAAATCTTTTACAAACATGGGGGAATTTAATATCTAATTTTTCCCCACTTTTTTTTTCTTTTTTGCTTCTTTTTAAAAATTTTATTTTTATAAATTTTACAAATTCATTTTCTAATTATTATTTATAAGCTATCAAATTTTCTAATGTATGTTTTTAGAAAACTCACAAAATGTCCCTTTTCTGATGTATTTGTTTAGTAATGTCTACATAAGATGTCTAGTTTTCTAGATGTTTTTTTATAATGTCTACCCAAAATGTCCCGTTTTCTAATGTATTTGTTTAGTAATGTCTACATAAGATTCTAGTTTTCTGTGTATGTTTTTTGTACTGTCTACATAAAATTCTAGTTTTCAGATGTGTTGTTTGAATGTCTACAAAAATGTCATTTTTTAGATGTATGTTGTTTAGTAATGTCACAAGATGTCTAGTTTTCTAGATGTATGTTGTTTTTAATGTCTACACAAAATGTCTAGTTTTCTAGATGTATGTTGTTTAGTAATTCTACAAAATGTCCCGTTTTTTAGGTTTTTTGTTTATAATTCCCAAATTTAGTTTTCTGGGTATTTTTTAGTAATTTTACCAAAATTCTATTTTCTAGATTTTTTTTATAATTCTACAAAATTCAGTTTTCTAATTATGTTGTTTAGTAATGTCTCACAAGATGTCTAGTTTCTAGATGTATGTTGTTTGTTGTCTAAAAAGATGTCATTTTCTAGATGTATGTTGTTTATAATTCTACACAAAATGTCTGTTTTCTAATGTATTTCCTGTTGTTTTGCCATTATTCCTCAAACATTGGTTTTAAAAATCTCCATTTGATTTTCTTCTATTATTTCCTTCTTTGTGGGATTGTCTCTTTTTGTTTTTTAAAAATTTTGTTTAATGTCTAAAAATATTTTTAAAATTATCTTGTTAAAAGATTCTTGGTTGTTAAAACCTTCTTTGGGTTTCTTCAAAGGTTCAATTAAAAAACTTTTTGTCCTTCCCGTTTTTCTTACCTCCCTTTTTTATCTCCCAAAGTCTAAAAATTTTTCCCTGCCCCCTTGTCTAATACCAACCGCTTTCTAAACCCCCTTGTCTAGTACCCTTGCGTCTAAGGTTCCCCCTTTTAGCCCCTTTTAAGTACCTACCTGCTTTCTAGTATTTTAAAATTTCAAATTCCTCCCCTTTTTAAGTATACTTTTTCCCCTCTTTTAAAAACCACAAATGTTTAAAAACCCTACTTGTTTAAAAAACTTACCAACTTTTTGTACTTTTTTTTTGCTTTTTTTCCTTTCTGTCTCTCTTGTTAACCCCTTTTTAAAACCATCCTTGTTAGTCTCAGTTGTTGTTTTTTTATGCGGAAAAAATTACCCTTGTGTTATAACTCATGCCGGAAATAATTAAAATTTATATTTTAGAGACTGAAAACATTATATTTAAAAAGAGGCAAACAGGGGTTTGGAAAAATTTAAAAAATTTTGGGGGACAAAATTTTAAATATTACAAAAACCTCAAATTGATATTTATCTCACAATAAATATTACATCAACTGTGATATCTTATCTCACAAGTAAGTATTACATCAACTGTGATATCTTATCTCCCAAATAAACAGTGCGTGCAGTGACTTTGCTCAAATGGGACTAAGTTCAGGAACAAGGCAACTTCCAAAGGGTACTTTTCCCCTTTACAGTATAGGTCTTTCAGGGGCTTTGCAATGTCCTTAGTTTTGTCTAACATTATTTCTGAAAAAAGTTAACAAAATAGATGGTGCAATAAAAATATTTGATTGCAAAAAAGGTAATTACAAAGTACTGTAGTTTCAAAATTTAAAAACAATGAAAAATGCCCTTTGACCCACGGTTTTCAAGGGGGGAAAAAAAGGGTTGGTTAAAAAAAAAATTTTTGGGCTCATCAAACGTTTCTTAAAATCGGAATAAAAAAGAATGCGAAATTGTAACACAAAAAACACATAAAATAGAAATGAAAAAGAGAAACAATGAAAATCCAAATCCAATCTCTCTTCCTATAATTCTTGGGGGAAAAAAACTCTAAATAATCAACCCCCTTCCCATCCTCAAGGTCCCTTCTCAGGAAAGCGTTTTCGTCATCAAAAGGGAAAATATCGGATGGCTGGACCTGGATATCGGCGAGACGGGCAAAACCGTGACCGTTCGTAACCGGAAAACCCTGCTCTGTGACCCTGTAGCCCCCTTTAAATGTTTCCTTTAAAACCCCAAGTCCCCGGTCACATCCCTCCCATCATGTTCCCCGGATGATCATTTTTTCTCGAAAATCTTATTTCGTTATTAACCTTCTCCCTTTTCCTATTAAATTTTTATTTTAGTTTTTTCTTCCCATCATTTTTATGGGGATATTTGCATTATTCAAGTATATATTTTTGTTTTCATTGTTTTCTTCTTTTTCCCCTTTTTTTTTGTGTTTTTTGTTTGTTTCAATTTTTCTTTATTCTTTTTTTCCCATTTAAATTTAAAAATTTTTATGTATCTCCTTTTTTTTAATTTCCCCCTGTTTTTTGGTGTAAGGGCATTTTGGGCAAACTTTATATTTTTTCATTATTTTTTAAACCCCCGTACTTTAATTTTTTAAAAAATCATCGTTTGCTCACAAAAAATTTTGGAAACCATCCCAACCATTTGGGGGGGTTTTTAAATTGTTAAACCCCCAAACTCCCCCCCCCTCCCCCCTAAATCTGAAAATTGGGGAAATCCAATTTTCTATTGTATTCGATTCTTAATTTAATGTAATTTCCCAGTTTTGAAACTTTCCTGTTTTGTGACTTCTGAATGGCAATGGGCAGCAACTGTCTTGGAAAACACAGATAATAAGCTGGGAAAAAGAAAAGATAATGTGGGGCATGAACAAACTGGGGTGGCCCCACCGGGGAATCAGACGTTCACGGTGGTGGGCGACAAGGGTTGTGGTGGCGTGGGGAAAAGGGGGCCCTTTAAATGTGCAGCATGATTGGGAAATTTCAGCAAGGGTTGAATACATCGCTTTCTCCTACCACCCTGCCTTGTAATTGTTTGGGGGCAAAAGGGGCATGAGGTGGGGTGGGGTTGTGGGGCTAATCAGGAATGCCCAAAAACGATCCCCGATAAAAATAAAAATTGATGTTCCCCAATTGGGGTTAGAACAAAAGGCGCGCAAATCTTGTTGCCCCCTCCCCGGGTGGGGAACCAAAACTAATCTCCCGGGGCAGGAGACTCCAAAACAGCTCGACGTGTAAGTCAAGGTCCCCCAAAAATTTCCGTTTTCTGCCGATTTAGGCTGGTAAAAAAAGACGAATGGGGGTGCTCCGTGAGAAACTTGCCCCTGGGGGAAACTCGAAGCCTTGAGGAGGGGCAAACATTGCCAACTCGTGTCAGTACGGGGAAGATTACCTGATTCACATCAGGGGCCCTTTGGGGGCCAATCCATTACTGGCATGGATTTGCCAGCGCAAAACGAAAAGTCTCGTTTTGTATATAACGAAACTACCCCCCATGGAAAAGTGCGGTACTGTTGCGATAAAAATTAATCCCGGAAAACTGAGGTGGGTGATCCCTAACGGAACTGCCAGCCAGGGCAGCCGGGCAGGTACTATTGCGTCACAAATAACATTCCCGGAGGAACAAGGGCGGGTGATGGTGGAGAGCGTAAAATCATCAGTTGCGTTGTTAGCGGCGATTGAAACGACCTTCTACATTGTTTGTGGTTGGCCCCCAGACCGTTCTTCGAGGCTAACTGAAAATGCCACATAGCAAAGCGCGTCTAGAAAAGGCTGAGAATGTTCTACCCCGGATCAAACTCAAAAGGAACGGTAAAGTAAGGTTGACAATGTAAAGATCTGACAGGCTGTTCCGGGTCGAACATTGGCGAAGCCGATACTTTACCGGTGTTTATACAGTAAGACGCCGTCCGAGGAAAAACATAAGCCCGAGAAATGTTTCTAATCCAGACGACCTCACGGTCAAAAAGGGCATAACAGCGTAACTCACTGTCTTGGCGTAGATCCCCAAAGCAAATATACGGCACAAAGTTCAGGGCCGACTAGTCGACAAAAAGGACCGTACCGGGGAAAAGCTCACCCTAGAAAAATCAAGAGCTGGGTGAAACCGGATGGGCGAGCCTAGTCACCATGGGCGCACAATCAACCCGACGTAGATCACTCCGTTCTTGTCATAGGACCAATTATTATTCACAAAAATAATAACATTGGCGGTGAAGAATGATCGAAAAAAGAAGAATCAAGTGCGCTTACCACTCGCGAGGAACTACCACTGCCTTGAATTAGATTGGAGACAATCAAATGTTGGGCGGAGGTCAAATGCGCATGAGACTACGACGGCCAAAAGTTAGTGGAGCTGACCTAATCAAGCCCTGCCCTCACCTCCTCGTGACCCTGGTAATAGACATTCGTTCCGGTCTGGCTAAGATGGCAGGGATCGAGGGAGAGCTACAGGTAGTGGTATGTGCAAACATGGAAAGCAATGCTAGTCCAAAAACTCACTAAACAAAATGCACGCATCTCCTGGCCGTTGTCCGTAGAAACAAAGCCCCAAGTTTTGCATAAACGTAAAAAACGCAGAGTACAAGACGTCAGCGAATGAAAACTCCCCGGGTAAATGACCTACATAAATTGTCACCTGAGGGACAAAGTCCATAAGCACAACATCGAACATGAAGGGATGAGGGTGTATCCCAAAGTAATGAAGTGGGCATACATGCGGCGAAATTCGGGGCCCTGTGCATGGCCGACTTGCGCGTCAGGGCAGTCCCTGAGGATACGGTAAATGCGACGGGAAATGTGAACAACGGTCGTACCACATTGCGGTTGGGCCCATGGAAAAAGCTGCACGAAGGATGAGGTGCATCCCAAATAAAAAAGGCCCCGCGGAACAAAACTTGGAACCTTGTGCACGGTCGAGAGCATACGGACGGTACGGGTGTCCAAAGGCAGGGCAGACACGCAAAGGGCTGGATGATGGTGCGACGGAAGGCGTGGCAAACGTAAGAGGTGAGCGGACCATCCCATGAGCAAGTGAAAAATGGAAAGCACAGCAGAGGCTTGAACCCAGTACAAAACATAGGTCTGGGTAAGTGTATCTGAAAAACACTGTGACGCATCGTGTCGATACATGGGAAGATTGCTGTAAACTCTGTACATAAGGCCAAGCGCAGAGAAACCTAGTGGGTAACGTTGGAAGCGCAAATCCTAAAATTGCGTGTTAGTGCCTACGAAACTGTCCTCCATGGAACAACCGGGCAACATACTGTTGTATTTAAAAACTAACATTCCCGGAAGAATTTAGGTGGGTGATGCCTAAAGGACCCCTTCCTGGAACAACGGCGCTACTGTTGCAATTTTAACTAACATCCCCAGAAGAACTGAAGCCGCTGTAGCGTAGTTGTTAGTGAACTCGCTCAAGGCTGGGGTCTGGTTAGCTCGCAATGCGCGTGGGAATTTTCCGACCGACGGCTCTCAGTCGACCCGCCTCAACTGGGTACAGACATGCTCTGGGAAAGTAAAAGGGGGCCGGCGTGATGCTGACCACATCACCCATCGTGTGCCGACGGTCAATGAAAAATACAGGCCTGACATGTATTGGCTATATCACCACGAGGTATGAAAGGGTTCCTTTACTTACTTTCCCAGAGAATGGGTCGGTGATGATGGCGAGCGCAAAATTTCAGTTGCTTTGCTGGCCAATTGTGTGACCCCCTAGAATATCTGTTTGTACTTCCCCGTCTAGTGTTTCCAGGAACAGGGAAATCAGGTCACTTCAAATTGCAAGTGCCGACACGCCGAAACGGCTAAATACTCATCTCAGAACAAACTCACCGTGGATAGACAAAGTAGTCGATAATGCAAAAGGGATGCCTACAAACCAACATTGGCTAAGACAATACTTTCGGACGCCGATCATCCTACACGGTGAAAACCAACACCATGGCTCAGATCACATAAAGGCTAAGCAAACTGCCAACATAGTATCGTTTTGTAGAAAGCACAAGCGTCTCCAAAACGGAGAATGTTCCCAATCCGGAAGGATCTCCTTTTAGTCAGAAAGAGCACATATTGTAGACATACTATTCTGCAAAAAACAAAAGCTCAAACATACGGCGAAAAATGATCGTAAAGAGCAATGAATACAAGAATGTAAGTGGGAAAAGAAGCAGTTGACAAACTGCCAAAAAAGGCGGAGACTCCTCAGACTGATCACGAGGTCAGTTTAGGAAGCCAGAACAACAATCGTTTCAACTCAGAGACAAATGGACAAAGAACACCCTCAGCACTCCAACAGTGACAATACACAGTCTCTCTCATGGAACAAGTTACAATACTTCGCCTCCCACGAGTCACAACAAACTCCGACCCACATATTCAACAAATTTAAGAACAGCCCAGCCTGTCCCCCTGTGAAAAGACAGGCATGACGGCAGAGCACGTTCTGCAAGACTTCAACGTTGAGGTATAGAAAAAAACATGGCCTCTAAACACGGGCTTCGAAAGCTGTACGGAGGAACAGAGCCCCTAAAAACCACGGTAAAATTCATGATAGAAATTGGTTCAACGGTCTAGGTAGGGAACACAAAGGAAGGTACAAGAAAGTGCAATTCCGTATTAGCCTAGATGAGCCCAGATCGCTCGGTCTTCACGGCCACCTTCCCAGTCAGCGCAAAGTAAACTATGCTCTTTGCGGGGATCAACGCCAAATTTAGGCACAAAGTCATTACAGAGTGTTATCTTCGATGCTAGGGAAAGATCTCCCAAGAAAGGGAAAAACCCATAGAGGTCATCCCTTCTGCCTTCACTAACTCTGTCCAAAGAGTTACAAGAAAACAGGTCTCCTGCAACGATCTCCTTGAATGATCTAATCTGCAAGTACCTCCCGGAAGTTGGCGGAGCTGTACTATGGTTGAGGATGCCTGTAAGATGGTAATATGGGCCCACGCAAAAACAGTCAGAAGCGCAATTCCAGGCTTCGGCTTTCCGCCTGAATTAAGCGGGCGAACGAGAGGAGGAGGAAGAAGAAGAGCTAGCGGGCAAACCATACACATACCTAGACGGTAGGCAAACCCAGTAGTGGAATAAACCATACATACCTGGACGGGGACAAACCAAGTAGTGGAACAAACCATACACATACCTAACGGGAGGCAAACCAAGTAGTGGAGCAAACCATACACATACCTGACGAGGACAAACCAAGTAGTGAGCAAACCATACACATACCTAGACGGGAGCAAACCAAGTAGTCCAAAAAACCGGCAACCTGGACAGATGACCTCAGCAACCCGGGGGTGGGGAAGGTTGTCTAAAGGTCGCTGTCCCAAAAGAAAATAGCAACCTGCTGCCCTGCAGGTGCGCATCACAAACTGGTGTGTCTCTAGTGCACTAGTTAACCTACAAAAGCGACAGTAACATGGTTCTCACTCAATAGTCACTGTTAAACCCTTTACGCCTATTGTAGAACTTTGCGGTGTTAGTTTGTCGGAGCTAAATCGATGACATTTTGGGTGTACAATTTGACCGCAGCCTGTGTTTCGGGGAACATGTTGAGTATGTCATTGTCAAAGCAAGTAAAGGTTTAACGGCAATGAGAGTTATAACGGCTGCTAATATCGCGCACAGCTGCTTGTCATCCTGTATCAGACGCTAGTTCTTTTCACCATTGACTATCAATGGCCATCCTGTTAATAAAAAAATTGAAAGAATGGAAAAATACAGAATGAGGCTATGCGTATCATTCTCGGTTGCCCACGGGATACACCATGCCCTGGTAAGTCTCCTGGTTTCCGACCATGGAGTATGGGCGCAAGATAGCTGAGCACGTTGGGACTTCAAATTCAGTGCTAAAAGGATCCCTTGCACGAGCTGCGGCACCCGTGGAGGAAATCCCCATTAAAGCGGGGCAAGTCGTGGGTTGGTCGTGCTGCAGACACTGTTCAGCTGGTATGCGGGCTCACAAATATCGATTATGGAGAAGAATGGATACCGATGCCTTCAATATGCAGGAACACTTTTTTCCCCCAACATTAAATTTGACAAAAATTGCCGGGGAAAACTGTGGCGCTGGATGCCCGACGTTAAGGCTATCTTGATGAAAACTGCAATGAAGGTGCCGTTGTGATTTACACGGATAGATCGGTAGTTCGTCACGAAAAGCCCGCAGGGCCTTCTCTCAGCTCATGTGGCAGAACGGTACATGAGGCCAGTGGTCATTTCGTTGGGCCCGCCGGGATGACAATGGGTACTGGCGGTGACTATCTTTACGTTGGCTGAGTCCAAAACTACATTCTTTCGGCATTCTGGGTGATTCGTTTAGTGATCTGCAAGGTAGAGGCTGGTTCGGTGTGCGGGCAATGGACTGAATCACTACAAGCGTCAACAATTTGCAGAATCCCCTTATCTTCATTCCGGGGCCATGGGTTCGTTGACAATGAGAGGCAGACAGGTTGGCTGGATCTGCCACCATATCAGAGGGCCAGCCAATGGATAGAGCTGATATTTTGAACGCACTTATAAGTGTAGCCGAAAAGAAGATTTTCATTTAAATAATCCTGGTCAACTACTAAAATTCCTGGAGCTGGGTTTGAAGATTGGGTAGCAAAGAAAAGAACAGCATAACAGGTACGTGAGTAGCTCAATCAAAATCGAACTGGTACAATCAGTCGCTGGACGCTGTTGGAGATATTGCGAAGGAGATCGAGCACTATGACATGCCCGGGTGTAATAAGATATTCCAAACTGAACCCTTAAACAGCAAACGCTGACAGTGCAACCCAGTAAAGCGGGTTTTGAAATCGGACAAGTACCAGAGCCCCAAATGGTACTGAAGATGAGGCGTAAAACGGTCTGGGAAAAGGTTGTTTACATAACATAATAAGAATGATTAAAATGGCCAAAAAATACGAATGAGAGAGAGTATCTTAACTATCTAGAACGGGGTTTTAAATTGTGGCGCAAATTGTGAGAAATATTAATGCTGTGTAATCAATAGGGTAGACCGGGGCACAATGGGTCATGGGGTACAGTGGGTCATTAGGGATAACTATGTACATAAATCAGTGAAAAACACAATTCACAATATTCTAGAGTTACATCTCTTTGTTTGTTATGTCATCATTGTCACTTTGAATGTTTTCTTGTTAAACAGACTTTATAGTTTGAACATTTCTGTACTCTTTCTTTTGAAATAGCTTTACATTATCCATTTGTCACTTTGAACCTTTCTTGTTGAAACCGCTTTTACATTCCACTTATTGTCCTTTTGAACTCTTTCCTTATTGAAACTTTTAAAGACTTTTACAGTTATGTCATCATTGTCACTTTTGTACTCTTTCTTGTTGAAACTAAGACTTTTCAGTTATGTCATCATTGTCACTTTGAACGCTTTCTTGTTTTAAACTAAGACTTTAAGTTATGCTATCATTGTCACTTTGAACCTTTTTGTTGAAACTAATACTTTTATTATGCCATCATTTCCTTGAATGTTTTCTTGTTGAAATTTCGACTTTTACAGTTATACCATCATTTCACTTTGAAAACTTTCTTGTTAAATTACGACTTTACAGTTATGTCATCATTGTCACTTTGAATGCTTTCTTGTTGAAACTAAGACTTTTACAGTTATGTCATCATTGTCCTTTGTCTCTTTCTTGTAAACTAAGACTTTTACATTATTCATCATTGTCACTTTGAGCTTTCTTGTTGAAACTAAGACTTTTACAGTTATCATCATTGTCATTTGAACGCTTTCTTGTTGAAACTAAACTTTTTCAGTTATGCCATATTGTCACTTTGAATGTTTCTTGTTGAAATTAGACTTTTACAGTTATGCCATCATTGTCACTTTGAATGCTTTCTTGTTGAAATTACGACTTTTACAGTTAAAGCCCTCATTGTCACTTTGAATCTTTCTTGTTTTAAACTAAGACTTTTACAGTTATGCCCTCATTGTCACTTTGAACCCTTTTTTGTTGAAACTAAGACTTTACAGTTATGTATCATTGTCACTTTGAACGCTTTCTTGTTGAAACTAAGACTTTACAGTTATGCATCATTGTCACTTTAACCTTTCTTGTTGAAACTAAGACTTTACAGTTATGCCATATTGTCACTTTGTACTCTTTCTTGTTGAAACTAAACTTTTACAGTTATGCATCATTGTCACTTTGATCTTTCTTTTTAAACTAAGACTTTTTCAGTTATGCATCATTGTCACTTTGAATGCTTTCTTTTGTTGAAACTAGACTTTTTAAGTTATGCCATCATTGTCACTTTGAACTTTTTTTTGTTGAAAATAGACTTTGCAGTTATCCATCATTGTCACTTTGAACTCTTTCTTGTTTGAAACTAGACTTTTACAGTTATGTCATCATTGTCACTTTTACTCTTTCTTGTTGAAACTAAGACTTTTACAGTTATGCCATCATTGTCCTTTGACTCTTTCTTGTTGAAACAAGACTTTTAGTTATGCCATCATTGTCATTTGACCTTTCTTTTTAAACTAAGACTTTTACAGTTATGTCATCATTGTCACTTTGAACACTTTCTTGTTGAAACTAAGACTTTTACAGTTATGCCATCATTGTCACTTTGAATCTTTTTTTGAAACTAGACTTTTACAGTTAGCCATCATTTGTCACTTTGACCTTTCTTGTTGAAACTAAGACTTTTTTCAGTTATCCCTCATTGTCACTTTGAAAACCCTTTTTTGTTGTAAGACTTTTAGTTATGCATCATTGTCACTTGACCTTTCTTGTTGGGAACTAAGACTTTTAAATTATGTCATCATTTCACTTTGGACACTTTCTTGTTGAAACTAAGACTTTTACAGTTATGCAATCATTGTCACTTTGAAAACCCTTTTTTGTTGAAACTAAGACTTTTACAGTTATGCATCATTGTCACTTTGGACACTTTCTTGTTGAAACTAAGACTTTTACAGTTATGCTATCATTGTCACTTTGAACACTTTCTTGTTGAAACTAAGACCTTACAGTTATGCTCATTGTCACTTTGAAACTTTTTGTTGAAACTAAGACTTTAAGTTATACCATCATTGTCATTGACCTTTCTTGTTTAAATAGACTTTAAGATGTATATTGTCACTTTGCACTTTTTTTTTGAAACTAAAATTTTACAGTTTTAAAATTTCATCAAATTTTGTTTTTACTTTTTGAAAAACCCTTTTTTTGAAAAAAAGCTTTTACAGTTATGCATCATTGTCCTTTGAAGTTTTTTTGGGTTGCTTTTAAATTATGCCCTCATTGTCCTTTGAATTTTCTTGTTGAAATAAGACTTTTCGTTATGCCATCATTTCACTTTTTCTCTTTTTGTTTAAACTAAAACTTTTAAATTATCCATCATTGTCCCTTTTTTTCTTTTTTAAACTAAAACTTTTTCAGTTATGCCCTCATTGTCACTTTGAAATCTTTCTTTTGAAACTAAGACTTTTACAGTTATGCCATCATTGTCACTTTGAACTCTTTCTTGTTGAAACTAAACTTTTTAATTATCCATCATTGTCACTTTTGCTCTTTCTTGTTGAAACTAAGACTTTTACAATTTGCCCTCTTTCACTTTTTACCTTTCTTTTTGAAACTAAGACTTTTACAGTTAGATATTGCACGAAAATTTCTGTTAAACTAAGGGCTTTTACAGTTATGTTCATTGTCACTTTGAACCTTTCTTGTTGAAAATAAGACTTTTACAGTTATGCTATCATTTCATTTGAAAACTTTCTTGTTAAACTAAGACTTTTGTTATTATCATTTACCGAAAACTTTCTTTTGAAATAAGACTTTTAAATTATGCCATCATTGTCACTTTGAACACTTTCTTGTTGAAATAGACTTTTACAGTTATGCTATCTTGCCCTTTGAACACTTTCTTGTTGAAACTAAGACTTTTACAGTTATGTCATCATTGTCACTTTGAACACTTTCTTGTTGAAACTAAGACTTTTACAGTTATGCTATCATTGTCACTTTGAACACTTTCTTGTTGAAACTAAGACTTTTACAGTTATGCTATCATTGTCACTTTGAACACTTTCTTGTTGAAACTAAGACTTTTACAGTTATGTCATCATTGTCACTTTGAACGCTTTCTTGTTGAAACTAAGACTTTTACAGTTATGCCATCATTGTCACTTGATGCTTTCTTTTGAAACTAAGACTTTTACAAGTTAAGATTTAGTTTCATGTGTCTGAACTAAATATTGACACCACATGAAATATTGTTAAGATTTACAACTTCGTAAAAAAATTACTTTTATTGCTCTAATCGTATTGTAGTTTTGGTTGCACCTAATGAAGAACATAATTAATATTCACCATCAGAGAGAAATGATAGCATTTTTTCCATGGTAAGTGATAGTGAACAAGTGGTAACACCAATGAGGCACATTGGTCGACCTCAGTCATGAATTACCATTTATGATGTTATAACTCATTGAAAAATGCATTTGTGCAAGCATTGACTCCTTCCAATATTCAGTATTGGTTTGAGGCTATGTATTTATCACTTCAACAGAATGATTTTTGCTGTGGTATTTCTTACCATCAACTGTAACGGACTATACTTCAGTTGCATCTACCTGCACAGTACAAAGAAAATTTAATGAAACTGACTGTAGGTCTACAACACCTGTGGCTGTAGGACAAGATGGTAGGCCTACACTTTCCCGTTTGTACTCCGCCAACAGTGATACAAAGTTCTATAGTAACACCATCACAAATTTATCTACATCCTACAGCACTTTCAAAACCAACCACACTAAGTCAGCTTAGAAGAGGCCAAAACAACTATCTTAATTGATACCCATGTAAAACAAATGTTTGAAGAAACCTTGTAATGCACAAGAAGATTCTAATAGTGAACAAGATGAGGATTTCAATTCAGGAAGTGAATCAAAATGTCAGATCTGCCTACTGTGGAAACTGATGACTTTGATTTAGTAACAGATATAGATCACTTAAAACCATGGGATTATATGTTCATCAAATCTGCAACCAATAGGGCAATAGTTCATTTGTGTTAATCAAATCTGCAACCAAAATCAATAGTTCATTATGTATTAATCAAATCTGCAACAAAAGAAATACAATAGTTTCAAAATTATAAGTTCAATGCAAATCTGCAAGCAATCAAATTCAATAAGTTCATAAATTTCAAACCTATTCAAAATAGTATCTGTCAACCCAAAAGTCTCAATCATTATGTCTGGGAGCGGATGAATTTATCACAGATGATATCTTTTCTACTGCTTAATTTGGCATGTGGACTGAAAAAATTCAAAAGTGGCTTATTTTCCGTTTCTTTGTCCTATTTTTTCTCCCTGATGCAATTATCTCCATGTTGTACATCCCGTATGTAAGATGTAAACACTTTTTATCTGTTGTAAAAACTTGTCTGTGTGCTGATTTTTGACCCACTGTCCTAGTACTGAACCACTGTGTCCTATCTGTGGTACAGTGGGTCACGTGGGGGAAAGGGGACTTTACTTATTTTATGCCTAACAGTTGTTAGTTTGTTAGTTTAACACAAAATATATTTTACTATGAACATAAATGGTCACCCCCATGT
>JADZMA010001527.1:0-17869 GCA_020796225.1 Arion vulgaris
GACACGCATCCGATTTCAGCCAAACTGATAGTATAATGTTGGAGAAAGATTGTGTTGTGACTAGTTTTCTTCTATCATTTGATTCAGCGTCAGGTTTGCACTGATAGTATAATGTTGGGAGAAAGATTGTGTTGTGCCCTAGTTTTCTTCTATCATTTGATGTCAGCGTCAGGTTTGGCACTGATAGTATAATGTTGGGAGAAAGATTGTGTTGAAAATGCGGGTTTTAACAAAGTCTAAAAGAAATAATGTTCAAGGAGCTGGACTGTACAAAAGTCATGGACAATAAGGATTGAAATAAATTAGTACTTATAGACATGGAACAACTTAAAAACCCTTTCCCTGATTTTCATAATAAATAATAAGATTCTCATTATATTTGAGTATTTTAAAAAAAACCCAAGTTTTTCTTCTTTTTCTTCTTCTTTTTGTCCTTAGACCAATTTTAATCACTCTTTGTGATATGTTTGATCTTTGCCAAGCGTGTATCGTTGAAATTTTTTTGCAGGCCCAAAACCCATGACTTCTCCCGTTTAGGACATGTGCACCCGATTTCGCCAACCCCCTTGTTTGCCATGACATGTGGCAGGTAACAGGGGTTTTCTATTCTTTACCCAAATTTGGGCGTAACCACTGAGCGAAACAAGTTTTGAAAACATTTGCAACTGGTTCGTTAAAAGTATTTACTGCTATTGTTCACAGTAAATCCAATTTAAACAGATGTTTCAATCTCTATGATTTTGTTTCCAAATGTCACAAAGGGTATATGATGTCTGCTCTTTACTTTTCCCACTTTCAATGATTGTCGTTCCAACTTGTTTATTTGTCTTGTATGTCACCTTATCTATCCCATTTTCAAGCTTATACTTTTTTTACTTTACTTTGCTTTTTCCGATCCAGAGTCATCTGAGCTTTTGCCCTTCGACTTGAGGCCATGGCAGTGAATTTACAGGTCTGTCTGAGTTGTGGTGTGTTAGCATGGAGAGTGTTTTCAATATCTGGGTCTGGATGTAGGTACTTGTGGCGTAGGTCACTGAGTGCAGGGCACTGGAAGAGATGGTGTGTGACAGTTTCTTCTAAATAGTCACAAGTGACATTTAAAGGGGCAATCTTTGGTTGGATGCGGTGTAGGTGAGCATTCAGGGGCACAAAGTTTGTCCTAAAAGGGGGAAAAAAATTTACTTGTTCTTGTCGTGTGAGGGCATTTATAGCATCTTTGGGTTTGGAGTGGTCATGTGTTTAAAGAGGGTCTGCCAGTTTTGCCCATTGCCCCTCATTCATCCCTCCTCCTTCTTTTACTTCTTATTATTTGTTTAGCAGTTCTGCAGAGTTATTGGTCTGTCATGCTGTTGACTTTTCCCCCGCCTTTGCAAGGATGTCTGCTCTTTCATTGCCGATGTTGCTGTGTCCTGGTATCACTGTAATCCTGGTATCCCATTATCTATGCATGTTCAAGCTTATACTTGTATGTCCCCTCATGTTCAAGCATATACCTGTATGTCTCCTCATCCTTACATGTTCAAGCATATAATGTCAAGAAAGTTTCTGAGACAGAACAGCTGAATTATATTTAACATTAGTGTGAAGTTTTGTCTGTATTGACACTTTCAGGCATATTCATTGAGTTTTCAACTACTGTTGCATATATCACCATTTGTTCTGACAGTCATGAAATCGTCACAGAAAACTAGAAGGATCCATTGAATTGATTTAACTTTTCCCAAGAATATTACAACAGTAAAAAGTGAATACCTCAGGTGAAATTATAGCAGGTGGCAATGCCAGATACAGTTGTCCACCATCATAACTGTCCAGTAAAGCAGAACGGGAAAAAGTTGCAGATCTTGACATAATACTTTCCCAGGTAGAAACTCCACTAGGATATTTGTACCTTTATAGTTGACATATTTGTACCTGTTATAGTTGACATATGTGTACATGCTATAGTTGACACATTTGTACCTGTTATGTGACATATTTGACCTATTATATTGACATATTTGTTAACAGAGAAACTACACACCATTTCTGCTTTGTATCTTTATAATAAATAATAGCAACAACAGACTTAGATACCATACTATAGTCCGTTTACAAATGTTTGCCCTCAGACAAGTTCAATTTACTCAAAAAGTATCTGTTGTATTGATTTGAAATTTTCATCAGTCTTATTTTTACGATGACCAAAAAATATGTTGTTGACAGGTCAAATGCAACTCAGATTTTGCATATCGGAATTTCTTTGATGTTTTCAAAACTTTAGCAAAGCTATGCAAAAGAACTAATTTTACAGTGATACACTTCATATGGGTTTAAAGGATGTCATAAAAGGCGGATCCCTATTCATATAGTGATGGGTGCCATGTATATAATTAACATAGACATATAATTAGCATAGACATATGGAAGAATTATAAAATAGAAAATGACTGGAGTATGACAATAATATATTTCTAACCTTATTCTGTGTCGGACGGGGCCCAGTAGATTGATGACTGTTCTAGGTTGAATTAATAAACAATCCTTTCTCCAATATTCATCTTCTTCTTTCAAGACATGGTCCTACATTTTATCGTAAGCTTTATCAACATTTGATAGCACAGCGTGGGTTAGTATCTTGATGTCAGACAATTTGAATGTAGTATTTTCAGCTGCCACTTGTCCTTTAATTTTAGTCCACACAAGTTCTATTGGTTCAAATGTGAATGGTCGGAGGAAGTCTCAAACACCTATGACCATGCTCCTCTATCAACTTGTTTTTCTTTGACTTTTGTGTCGCTTTACAGGAACAACAATTCTGGTTTGAAGTAAGTTTCATTAAACGGACTATTTTCTCTTATTAGCCACTTTATTCGTCTTTGTGCTCGATGTCTAGGTATTTTGTCTTCTTGTGATATAACATTGTGATATGGCATTATCCATATGAGAGAAGATGGTCCATCTAAAGAGGGAAGAACTGTTTTCTAGCAATTTCTAAATATTTGGCCTTTTCATCTCTCGTGATAATCCTATTGTCTGTAGACTTTGAAACGACAGTTCAGCATTCTGCAAAACCCATTATGTCTCTACCACGGGGATGAATAAACGTTGTCCTTTACAAATTGGTACATATCACTTTATCCTTCCATCTACGCTGCCATTCCTTTGCATTGGCATGATGTGCATTGACCCATTTTTCCCTCCAAATACACAATATCATAACTTTCTCTCCATTTCTCTTACTTTAGTAGGTACTTCTTCTCATGACTACTAAAGCGCTGTAAAATAATATTTCTTCCACTTGTAACTTTCTAAAGTGAAGCCTAATGTCCTTATAACTTTCCACAACGTACATTTAGATAACTCAATGTCATTGTTCTTCCTTAAACAAGTCTGCAGCTTTCTTACACCTGTTTCTTTGCAATCCAACATTTTCACAATTGCTCGTCGTATAACCTCCTTGTCAAAGCTATCTACAATTGACTTTCTACCGCTTTTTGCTTATTGTTTGGGGTTTATTCTTGATTACATCCATCGACCAAATGACCTTTACAAAAACCCCAAAAGCATCATGTTCCTTTTTGGGTTTAAATAGATTATTGATAAAGTCTTCACGTCAGTTTCCCGACTAAAATATAAGTACAGCTTCATTGCAATGCTTTGAAGTGTGCAGAATTTCACTTTCAATCCCATTCTGTAATATAGCAAGAATAATCCAACGTTTCTGGTAAATGGTTTCTGGTAAACTCACCCACTGCCTGTATTGGTATAGACTTTATCTCTAGCATATCCTTTCCCAGTGTGACACCAGTTTTAAAGGCAAAAAAACATCGCACGAGAAATATGTTGTTGATACAGAAGTTTGGGTGTGAAGCTTAAAATCTTTAAAATGTGTCCTTTACACTGAAAAGAGTTTTATATACCTTATATAAAGAAACATGGAAATAAGCTGTACAATCTACAAGAAAAAAAACTTTTTTGTTTGGTCATTCATATTTCAAGTTTGTATGCAAAATTTCATCATCGTGGTTGTAATGGTTGCAGATTATAGATTTTTAAACAGGCAAACATTTGAAGCACTATAGCAGTAAAATATAATACTAGAGTAAAATATAATACTTGCAGTAAAATATAATACTAACAGTAAAATATAATATAAATAAAATACCTACTAGCAGTAAATACCCTACTATAGTGAGTTTCAAAACTTGGTCAACGATTGACCTCAAATATCCCCATATTCATTGCATGGATAAACGTGTTTTTTTGCATGTGGTTTTGTTTTTCCCGATGTCCCAACAATTTTCTAAAATTCAATGTTGCAGGTAGAGTACTTTTCTTGCAACGGCGAATTCCTTTGATCTTTTCAAACCAAGTAATTATTTGGTGCTGGAAGAAAATAATTTACCGTAAATTTAAAAATCACATTTTTTTTGCAAACGTATATAAAATTCGAATTTTGGGGGGTAAGATAATCGTATTATATAAATCATATAAAGTGTTTACTCACTATTCTGAGCCCGATAGTCTAACATATTGAGACTTTTTCTTGGCTGCACAAACAACAGCCCATCTTTGTCCCAGTAGTCATTTTCCTCCTTTAAGATATGGTCTTGATTTACACCAATAATCTCTGTCTATTCTTCAACAGGGCAGCATATTTAGTTCTTTCATATTGCTTAGCTTGAAGTTTTATTTTCAGCTGCTACCAGTCCTTTATTTTGGGCCCCAAAATGAGTTCAATTGGGTTAAGTGTGAATGATAAGGAAAGTCTCAAACACACATGACCATGCTGTTGAATCAACTTGTCTGTTTGGAATACCCTGGTCTTCTGTGATGTTTTAACAATAGATAGTAATTCAGGTTTCAAAAACCCCTCGTTAAATAAAAATGTTCTCCTTTCTGAGCCAAAGTTTTATAGCATTTTTTGTACTTGAAGATGTCAGGATTTTGTCTTCTTCTGACACAGTGTGGTATGATCGTTGCCCATTATCACACAGGATGGTCTGTCTAGGGACGGAAGAAGAGTATGTTCAATCCAATCCAAATATTTACCTTTCATCTGGTATGATAGTCCCTGTTGTCCTATAATTGGAAGTGAAAAAAAGTTCAGCATCTTTAACCAGCCCTTTTTGTCTGCTGCCTGCATGTGCCATTATCAGACGTTGTCCTTTCCACTAGGTACATATCGTTTAATTGTTCCATCGGATAACTGCCACTCCTTTTTTAGTGGGTGAGCATTGATCCAGGTTTCACCCCATACACAATATCAACCTTGATTCCTTTTCCTACTTCACGTAAATATTTACTTTCAGATGTATAAATGCGGCTTCTCGAATGACATTTCTCCCATTAGCGTATTTTCCTAAAAAAAGCCATGCTTTTAACAGTTCTCCATAACGTGATTTGATACATCAATGTCATTGTGTATTCTTAACCTAATCTTCACTTTTAGTGTCACAGTTTCTTTGGAATCGAACATTCTCAATTTCTCTTCTAATCACATCCCTGTCAAAATTGTCTACTACTTTTTCTGCCTTGAGTCAATGTATTGACTGTACCACAGCTCCATTAACAATGAGTAATTTATGTAAATATCTTTTACTTAAGCCCAAAGCATGCATAATTCTCTGTTCAGGATTTGAATACTCCATACATTTTCCACAATTAGATTCTCTGATAAAATATTTAACATTTTCCACCACTGTATGCAGTGTAAAAACTTGATTTTCATACCATTGTATAACAAATCTAGAATACTAAACATTTTGTAATACACCTATGCTCTGAAAACACAACGGTAAATTAACTAAACACACCGGAAGGATCATTATACATTTTTAAAGTACGATAAAGCGATTAAAATCGGAAAACCACTGAAAAACTGAAGTCGGAACTTGTAACATCTCACAAATAGGGAGAGGGTAATATTTCCCATTATATGGTTGCAAGGAGATGGTCACTTTTATATACTTTACATAAAGAAAATTTTAAACCATCGTTGTTATTGAGAAAAAAATATCAACCTCGGGACATTACGATCATTAGATCATATAAGAAACAATTACGGTCAAGCGGTTGCAGAGATTTTAAAATTTTCCCCCGGGAAAATCATTTTGGTTGTATGGCAGTAAAATATAATACTAACAGTAAAATATAATACTAACAGTAAATATAACACTGCAGTAAAATAGAATATACGTAAAAAAAATACTAAAGTAAAATACCCTACACAGTAAATATAATACTAGCAGAAAAATATAATATAGCAGTAAATATACTAGCAGGAAAATATAATCCAGCAGTAAAATATAATACTAGCAGTAAAATACTTACTAAGTAAAATATAATACTAGCATAAATATAATACTAGCAGAAAAATCCCCACTACAGTAAAATCCCTTACTAGCAGAAAATATAATACAAGTTAAATATAAACTAACAGTAAAATATCCTACTAAAAAAGTGCATTTCCTTACAGGACTTTGCGTCAATCCAGTTTTTAATGCTGTTTTGATTTTTCTGGGCTTATTCGTTGTATTGCCATTGCTTTCTAATGGTGCATGGGCCTTAAAAATCCGCAAACCATTTACAACCAAACTGTCCAGAGCGTGATTGAACTCCAGACGTCAGGGTTAATAGATCAAGTCACTGTCCCTAACCACAGATCCCACCTAAAATACCACTAGCGGTAAATGCAACACTAGCAGTAAATACAACACTAGAGGATACAACACTAGCTAAATACACACTGGCAGTAAATACAAACTAGTATAAATCAACACTAGCAGTAAAATCAATGCTTAGCAGAAAAAGAATACACACTGGCAGTAAAATTTGTTATGACATTACACACACTACAGTAAGAATAAGCTAGCACATGAGAAAAAGGGCAAAGTTATAACTTACAACACTAACCAGTAAGAATAAGCTAGCACATGGAGTAAAGGCTGGAAAGTTTATAACTTCCACCCCTAACCTGTAAGAAAAAGCTAGCACACTGGAGTAAAAAGGCTGGAAAGTTTATAACGTTACACCCCTAACCTAGTAAGAATAACCCTAGCACACTGGAGTAAAAGGCTGAAAGTTTATAACTTACACACACTAACCTAGTAAGAATAAGCAGCACACCGAGAAAAGGCTGAAAGTTTATAACATTACACACACCTGAAATGAAAATCATGGCATATTCTTTACAGGGACGTAAGCCATCAACCACAGTAAACTAGTTGTTGATTTTCAGGCACCACTCAAATGTTCAGTAGTTTGTCATTGCTTTCTGAATGGTGGGGTCTATTTTTACCTTTTGTAAAAAACCCCCGGAAACAATTTGCTTCCCAAACTTGCCACCGTGGGGTTTGAACCAGGTCGCGGGGTTTTTGATCGAGTTCACTACCACTTGAGCTATAGACGCACCTACATACACACACCTACATAGTAAAAATAAGCCAGTACACTGGGATCTGAAAGAAATTTCCAGTTATGTATTATGTCAGAAAGAGTCTACAGCAGAAATACAACCATGAAAGATTTAACTCCACTGTCTGAAACATGAAACAAAAGCACATTGTGTTTTCTTGAGGTTATAAACAAACACATCAATAGTCTTACTGCTCCAGTAGAGGTATACTATCTTATGATCATTCAGATGTTTGGTTGCAGACATCAGCTGCTGCATTATTTCAAATATGGAGACAAATCCAAGCTGCTGTGTAGGCAGACCCTTGGGGACAGTCATGAAGGATAAATCTGCAAACAAAGGGGAGATCACAATGACATATCTCAAGTATGATTACGAAATTTAAAGGGAAAAATTCATACACATGTCCAATATCTCTTCTTCTTTTCTGTATCTGTTCCATAACGGGTTGCCTCACAGTGCTAGGGTAAAAAGTGGTTTCTAAAACTTACATTTGTCTGCACTTTGCTTATCGTGTCTTGCACTGTCTCTGTTGTTTCTGTGGTTCACCTTGTACTGTCAGTTGGTAATCTGGCTATGTGGTCGGACCATTTAAATATTGTTTATTGATGTTCAGTACTGATGTTGTACCCACATTTTCCTGATGTCTTCATTCCTATTTCAGTCTTTTTTTTGTTCGCTACCGTTCGCCACTCTTCACGGTCTCTAGCTGTTTCTTTATGGTCTCCCAGGATAGTAGGGACTTTTTAGTTCCTCAGAAGACTTTGTCTTCAGTTGATATAGTTACCAAGACATTTATTGTCAGAGCTGTAACAGTGGTTCTCCCCATTTCATGTAGGCACCAGAAGAGAGGGGCAGAGAGTGTAGGATGCTTACTTTCAAACTGGAACAGACGAGGGGATGATCTTCAAAGTTGGCAGCCCACAACATAGATGCTATAGACCTGTTTTTCACCTGTCGTAAACTTGCATACAGGTCCCAGAGGTCTGAGTCACCATCTTTCGGTACCTGTTGTTGAATACAATGATTGTCTAGAACGTGTGTTCAAATCTGTATTCGCTGAATAACACTATCAAATGTAACTTGGAACTTCACAGATGTAGTCTATCATATCTTTGATATAGTCTGTCACATCTTTGATACAGTCTGTCACATCTTTGAATAGTTTGTCCATCTTTGATATAGTCTGTGACATCTTTTATATAGTCTGGACATCTTTGAAAGTCGTACATCTTTGATACAGTCTGTGACATCTTTGATATAGTCTGTCATGTCTTTGATATAGTCTATGACGTCTTTGATATAGTCTGTGACATCTTTGATATAGTCTGTCACATATTTGATTTTGATATAGTCTGTGACATCTTTGATATAGTCTGCCACATCTTTTCTATGTCTATGACATCTTTGATGATCTGCCACATCTTTGATATAGTCTGCCACATCTTTGCTATAGTCTGCCACATCTTTGCTATATTCTATGACATCTTTGATACAGTCTGCCACATCTTTGATATAGTCTGCCACATCTTTGCTATAGTCTATGACATCTTTGATACAGTCTGCCCCCATCTTTGATATATAGTCTGTCACATCTTTGATATAGTCTGTGACGTCTTTGATATAGTCTTTCATGTCTTTGATATAGTCTGTCACATCTTTGATATAGTCTGCAACATCTTTGATACAGTCTGCCACATCATTGATATAGTCTGTCACATCTTTGATATAGTCTGTCACATCTTTGATATAGTCTAAACATCTTTTATAGCCTGTCACATCTTTGATATAGTCTGTCACATCTCTTATATAGTCTTTGACATAATTGATACAGTCTGTCACATCTTTTAATATAGTCTGTGACATCATTGATATAGTCTGTCACATCTTTGATATAGTCTGTGACATCATTGATACAAATCTGTGATGTCTTTGATATAGTATGTGCATCTTTGATACAGTCTGCCACATCTTTTACACAGTCTGCCACATCTTTGATATAGTCTGTGACATCTTTGATATAGTCTGTGACATCATAGATATAGTCTGTCACATCTTTGATATAGTTTGACTTATCTTTGATATAGTCTGTGACATCATTGATATAGTCTGTCACATCTTTGGTATAGTCTGTCACATCTTGATATGTTTGATTATCTTGATATAGTCTGTCTCATCTTTGATATAGTTTGACTTATCTTTATTAGTCTGTCTCTTCTCAGATATAGCTTGGCACAACTTAGACAGAGAAGTCAACTTTGAATATCCCTATGTCTACATTCAGACTATTTGTATGGTTATATCTTGAGGACAAATTTCAATGTCTCCAGGATAAGATGTCTGTCCTCATAAATTCAGTTTTGTAATCCTAGACCTGCTTGATATCTTGTATGCTTGGTAGTCTTGAAGCATATGGTCACACATCTTTTTCTCATTTTGTCCTGAAAATAGCATTTCTTATGCTATTTCACAGCTTACATCAAAGATGCGATATCTACCCTATTTGGCTCTTTGAGTTGTCAAACTTTAACAAATTTTATTTTTCCTTAACTGATTCCGACTGGAACACCAAGTGTAACTATTTCTTATCTGTCTGGACCTCTGATCGTCAAAAGGCGATTACTATTTTTTTGAGTTTTTTTTTTTTCCGATTGAAATTTATATTAACTGGAAACTACTTAGAAGTGATGTGTAAATGATAACGAATTCATAGCAGCATGGCTTATGCTAGAATTCGAACTGAAACGGAGTTTATCAATTATTTTATGGACACACAGTGACTGTAAAAACTACGATTTTTATGAATGTTCATGATGCTACTTTGTGAACAGTTAATAAACCATACTCCTTCCCTTTTCTTAGTGTCTGTGTATTCATAAATGGATTACATATATAAAGAGAGCAGTTAGATTGATTTATACAACATATTGTTCATCAAGACCCTTGAAAAGTTGGATTTTCGTTCTCTAAATTTCAATTAGTTTTTAATACATGCTAATATTTTCAAATATAGTCAATACAACAATTATATTTTTGGACACAATAATTATTTTATGAAAGTACATTCATTTATCTTTAATTTGATATATAATAAGTTTAACTTTAAATCAAAATTTAGAAACAATATTTTAGTTTAGCTAAAGTATGTGTGCAATATTTTGAAACAAAAATTATTCTGTCCGAGGCGAAAAACCGGAGTGAATCAGTTAATCCTGTTTTGCAAATAGCATCAGGATAAGAAGAGGTTTCTAGAACAGGCTTTTGTGTGCGCTTCATAAATAGTGTTGTTCACTGCCTCTGTTATTTCTGAGGTCCCAAATTTTGTGTGGATGGCCTTTTTCTTTTATCCACAACAAATGATATCATATACGAGGAAGTCAATGTAGCACAAATGCGTAGAAAATAACTAAACATGATAACAACTTGAAACCAGTTTATTTTTATACATCATTGTTCCTTATTTCTCAACATAATTCAAAACATTGATCACTTTTCCATCGTTTTATCAATCCTCCCAAACCGGCTGCATAGAACTCGGGCTCTGTTTTCTAAACCACGTTTTCACTTCACATTCAACCGGGGTCATTGAAATGTCTCCCAAGGTGGGTTTTTAGTGGACCAAAAGGTGGAAATCGTTAGGGCTAAGTCGGGGCTGTAAGGTTGATGTTCCAGAATTTTCACCCGTAGTTGGTTAATTTTCTCCTGAGTTAATCGAGCCGTATCTGGTCTGGCATTGTCATGAAGAAGCAACACTCCTGTAGTCAGCAGTCCTGGGCGTTTTTTTTTGATTGATCATGAAGCATCATTTGAACTTCACAGTATGATTCAGAATTCACATTGTCACCTTTCTTCTTGGGGGTTGGTTAAAAGCACTCCCTGACAATCCCAGAACACCGTCAGCATGGCTTTCCGCTGATGGCTTAACCCTTGAATGTTTTGACACAAGGCAAGAAAGATGTTTCCCCTGTATTAAAGCACGCTTGATTCGGGCTGGTAGTGATGCACCCATGATTCATCCTCAGTAACAATCCTGTTCAGCATGTTTTCTCCTTCATCTTCGTAAGACAGAGATGAGCAGGACAGCCAAATCGGTTCATTTTGTTTCCTCCTTCAATTGTCTAAATTTCCCATTTAGCACAATTGAAGAAAGTTTTTGGTCCATGAAAAACCCCCCTTGGGAGACATTTCGGGAAAGAGCCCAAGTTGAATGGAAGTGAAACGTGGTTTAGAAAACAGAAACCCGCAGTTCTATGCAGCCTTTGGGAGGTTGATAAAACGATGGGATAAGTGCATCAATGTTGGTTGAAATTATGTTGAGAAATAAAGGAACAATGTATGTATAAAAATAAACTGGTTTCAAGTTGTTATCATGTTTATTATTTTTTTACAGCCATTTGTGTACTTATTGACTTCCTCGTATTATTCAAAATTTCTTCTTCTTCTTTCTTAAATCCAGATGCCTGTAGGTACCAGGACCTGCACAAAGCAAAGAATAGTACCACTGCAACCTCAAGGCATGTCATAAGAGGCACTGAGGTAGGGGCTTAGGAAGCTACCTAAGTAAATTAAAACGCGCAGAAATCGGATGTGCTGGCTCCTTTTAGGTGCATTTAAATTGCACAACGCAATTGCTCTTAGACTCAGATCACATATAGATCACACAGAGTGGTTAACAAGTGGTCGATATGAAGGTTCAAGAAGAAGAATCAGTTATCTCATGTCATGGATAGGAAGAAATTTCAGAATGGGTGCTTGTGTCTTCATACATCGTCTCTTTGTTATTTGAGGTGCAGGTTGGTGATCAGGATATATGCTCAACCCTTTAATTTCTTGTTTCTTTATGAAGTTCAGTACTGATAATGTACCCACTTTTTTTCCCTGATGTCTTCATTCCTAATTGGTCTTATTTTGATACTCCCAGCATTCTGTGAAGACGCTTAATCTCTATCATGACTAGTTTTCTTCTGTCGTTTGAAGTCAGCATTCTCATGAAATAATTGCATGTGACAGTCCGATTCTCTCTCTCGATCACCGCCCAGACCGATGTACCAGACCCCCAATAAATTCTATTCATGTAGAAATCTGATTCATGCAGCCTTAGCATTGGTGTATTTTATGTCACATCTTCAGCACCATTTGGAGCTCTGGTGCTTATCCTTCGGCGACGTGTCCAGTTTCAGCCAGCGTTTACTCGGTTCGCTCTCCGTTCTGTAGCCATCTAGTGTTTTTACGCTGTGGGGTAGCTAGCCCCACATCCAACCTTCTTAGTGGCATCTTACGACATGCGTGGCAGGTAACAGTGGTTCTATTCTTTACAGCCAACTTGGGCCCGTAACCCTCGGCGAATCGATTCAAACCCACAACCTTTAGAATGACAGGCAAAATATTATCCACTTTGCCATAGAAACCCCCAGAAAAGAGAATTGTTAATATTAGATGGAAAAGCCATTGCCCAAGCTACAAATAATTCATATTTAAAGAGGAACTAACATTTTCAACCAAACTTACTTACCTTCATGAAATAAAATTACATCGAGGAATCCAGCCAATTCTCTCTCTCTGCCTTTTAACCTGGATTGGGCATATGCCCTCAACCAACTCATGCCAAGTCTTCCTATCTTTAGCTTCTCCTGCAGCTCCCTCCAGCTCTTCTTTATATTGTTGATCTCTGCCTCCAAATCTCGTCTCCATGTATTTCTTGGCCTAACCTTCTTTCGTTGTCCCTGCGGGTTCCAGGAAAGGACCCTTCTTGTTATATTCCTCAGGTTTTTGCATAGTGTCCTATCCAGCGTCTTTTATTAACCTCTTGGTCCACTGGAATTTGTCTTGTTCTCTCCATAAGTTCCTCATTTGTGACCATATCATACCATCTTAGTCCCTCTATTCTGCGCAGACACCAGTTGATGAATGTTTGCAATTTATGCGTTATTGTTTTAGTAGTTCTCCATGTTTCTGACCCATACAGTAGAACTACTTTAACATTAGAGTTAAATATCCAAATTTTTGTT
The DNA here is from genome assembly GCA_020796225.1 of Arion vulgaris. NCBI lineage: Eukaryota > Metazoa > Mollusca > Gastropoda > Stylommatophora > Arionidae > Arion > Arion vulgaris. Next base: position 13,408 of record JADZMA010001527.1, read on the forward strand.
CTAGATTTGATTTCTTTAGACTTCATATATTTCCCAGTGCAATAAAAGCTCCTCTTGCCTTCTGTATTCTTATTTTGACATCTCTAGCTGTTCCACCCTCATTATCTACATTGCTGCCCAAATATGTGTATGAATCTACCTCTTGAAGTGGAATTTCACCCAGGGAGATTGAATTGTTGTTTGCTTGGTTAATTCTCATTATCTTTGTCTTTCCCATATGAATAATCCAGCCAGTGCTACAGAGTTAATGCTTTACTGCTGACATCTTCATATGTTAGAAAGAGATGGGAGCACAAATAGGTATTTGCTGAAATGCAATGAAGATGAACCAAATATCCAAATAAAATAAAATGACCAGGTCACACAATTTACCTTTTAATGACCCAGTACATGAAGTCTGAGAAAGGGCAGAGTTTATAGGCAATGCAAGGATGGTTTTTCTAGAGTCCCTCAGCATACACAGCCTCACCCAGTGCTTTCCTTCCACGGGCATCGAATCACAGGTGAATGTTTCACTGAGCTGAAGAAAAGATCAGGAATGTACTGTTTTATTGAAGGAGAGAAAAGATTAGAGATATCCTATTGCAATAAGGGAATAGTTAGGAATAAATTAGGGTGTTCTGTTTAACTCTTTCCACACAGAGTTATTTCTCAATTTTTAAACAGTTAATTCAAGGAAGGTAAAAAAATTTTTTAACCCTAACTACTCAATAAATAAACATATATACATATATATATATATATATATATACATATATATATATATATATATATATATATATATATATATATATATATATATACTATATATATATATATATATATATATATATATATATATATATATATATATATATATATATATTATATATTATATATCATTATGTACTAAATTGAAGAAAACTGTACAACCTAATAGAATAACAAGGTTAAAAGTAGTAGAAGTAAAATAGTAGAAGTAAAACTAGAAAGACTTCTTATAAGCCATAGTGTGTATCGGCTAATGAGCGTTCAGCGGACTCGCTGTGGCGCAGTGTGAAGTGAAAACAGTGAAAAGAGTTAAGTGACAAAATAGTTGTTGTAAAAATCAGTAATGTCTTTTTAAACTGAGGAGCAGTTAGGGAATAAATCAGTCGTGTCATATTAACCCTTTCCCTCCGTAATTCATTTTTCCTCCAGCACGCATTTACTTTGCAATTTACACTAAATAAGCCAGTATACTGGTTTTGCGTCATCTTAAAACCTACTGTGAGCCAATATTACGGTTCAGCAGGGCGAAAGGGTTAACCAAGGGAGCATTTGGGAAATAAATTAGTAATTTACTAACTATTTAATTAACTAAGATAATAACTGGCAACAGATCTGCTGCGTATTACAATTCACACAATTATTTTATACAAAATAGTTGTTTACCTTCATATAATCCACTACAAGATAGTTCATCAATCTGCAATATTCAGTAGTTTTCCTACTGTTGCTACACAATTATTATATCAAAATAGTTGTTTACCTTCATATAACCCACTACAGGATAGTTCATTGGTCTTAATAATCAGAACAGTTTTCCACCCGCTGCTTCATAATGATGAGATTATCTTCCAGAGATTTGGTGCTAGAAATTTGAGAAGTGTTGACAGATAATTGGAATCCACTAAATTTAATCAATACTGACAAATAATGTTCCATAAATCATCATCAATCAATCAGTCAATAAGTACATTCCTGTGCAAGGTCAAACACTCATCTTCAATAATCTAGCCTAGTAGTGTTCTAGTTCTTACCCTTTGGTCCAATTCCATTTAGTGGTACCTTCATGTGTTTGTTGGTTGTTTTGTTCCATATATTGTGTTATCCGTTCTTGAAGAAACAACCTAAGCCTATCAATATCTCTAATCTTAATCTTAGTCTTCGATTAAACGTATCCCTAATCTACACCCTAAGCCTATACATATCTCTAATATTAACTGATTCACTACCGGGTTTTTTCGCTCTGGAGGAATTATTTTTTTACTTTCAAAATATTGCACACATACTTTAACTAAACTAAAATATTGTTTCTAAATATGATTTAAAATTTAACTTATTATATATCAAATTAAAGATAAATGAATGTACTTTCATAAAATATTTATTGTGTCCAAAAATATAATGTTGTGTTGTGTATGCTTGAAAAATATTAGCATGTATTAAAAAAACTAATTGAAATTGTGAGAACGAAAATCCACCTTTTCAAGGGCCTTGATGAACATTATGTGGAATAAATCAGTCTAACTGCTCTCTTTATTTATGTAAGCCATTTATGAATACACAAACGTTAAGAAAATAGTGAAGGAGTGTATGGTTTATTAACTGTTCACAAAATAGCATCATGAACATTCATAAAAATCGCTAGTTTTTTTTTACGGTCACAGCTATCCTAAAATGATTGATAAACTCCGTTCAATTCGAATTATAGCATAAGCCATTCATTATCGTTTACACATCACTTCTAAGTAGTTTCCAGTTAATATAAATCTTCAATCGGAACAAAAAATAATAAAACTCAACAAAATAGTAATTGTCTTTGAGCCAGCGTGGTCCAGGCAGATAGAAATAGTTCACTTGAGAGTTCCATGACGGAATCAGTTAACCTTCAACTTAAATCTATCCCTAATTTTAACGTGCGGAATCAGTTAACCTTCAACTTAAATCTATCCCTAATTTTAACACTAAATCTATATTCTAATCTTAATCAGAAATCTATCCCAAATCTTAACCTTCAGTCTAACCGTACACATATCCCCAATCTTGCCACTAAACATACCCAAACCCTATCCTTAAACTAAACCTTGACCATATCCTAGTTTTTGTCTTCATCTTTCAAAAATACATCTGTGGTTAGACAGTTTTTATTTTAGCCTTAATTAGATAGCAGGAACTTTCTGTTAACCAAATGGGACCTACTCCTCCAAGGTCTTGAGTGCACAGACATTGAATCTATTCAGTGGAAAGCATCAGGGTCCTCTATTACTAAAAATGTGGCTGCAGTTGCTGTCTGGAGGCAGTTTTTGTAATAGGAACATAAATTATATATATATATATATATATATATATATATATATATATATATATATAAATATATAATATATATTATAACAATGAAAATAATCAAAAAAGTAAAAACAAACATTAGTAAGGACAATTTTTTCCAACAAGAAAAACAACTAACTATAGCATAAAAATCATTTGTAGTCTCGTGGTAGTAAGTTTTGATATCTATTCAGACAACTTGAATGTATAGTTCATTGCACACCAAAGTTTTCTATATACTAAGTGAAATGTATATCATGACATTGCAATCTTTTCTAGCCTTATAGTACTGATTTGCCTCCTATTTCAGTATCTACATAGAGCTATGTATATGGAGTTTTTCATCTTTACAGACGGTCAATTGACAAGTGTTTTACTGTGACAACTTCTGAATTTTGCTTTTCTCTCTTGTCTTTCAGCTCATACCTAAGTCTCTTCTCAAAAGACTCTGCACCCTTGCAGAATGTCACTTTCACCAACTCTGTTACCGGGTAATTTTTCCCATTTGCTGGGACCGATAGAAAAGTCCTTCATTGAGGCCTTGCAGACATCCTTATGTCTGAGTAGTGGTCTGCCTTGGTGACTCTTCCCCTCCGAATGTTCACAGAACATAATTTGTTGTGGTATGTGGCTATTATCCATTCTTCTCACATGCCCTAGTCATCTTAATCGACTACTGCTGAGCATGCCCATGATGGAAGGCAAGTTTGCACGTTGCAGTACTTCAGAGTTGGTTATCTTGTTGTACCACCTGATGTTCATAATCTTGCAGAGACATCGAAGGTGAAAGATGTTAAGTCTCCTCTTGTGCCTTGAGTAGGCTGTCTATGTTTCTGAGCCATATAGTAAAAGCTAATTACACAGGTTTGATATATTTGAATCAGTGTCTGCAATGCTAGTTTATTGTCCACACTCTCTTTGATAGTTTGCTGAATGTAGCAACGTATTACCTATTCGAGCGTTGATTTTTTCATCAAGAGAAATATCTATGTATATCTATATATATATAATATATATATCTAAATTTGAATATACAGCAACCTCAATCTATGGAAGTAAAGATAGGAAATGTAACAATAGATGACACTACTTACTTATCCATATTGTCTCCACACCAAGGGAATGGACAGTTGATATGAGAACATGGCCAGAAGGTATGCCAAACCATTGTATGTAGTAACATTAAATACGGCTCACTTAAAATAGATATAGGAGTTCTCATATCTTGCAATACTGTCATATATTTCCTGACCTGTGGGTAGAATGATGAAGGTAAAAATAGTAAAACAAGGTTAAATTTTGTATTTATAAAAAATTAAACTATTGGCACATTAAATATAGTCATGGCCATCAGATACATTTTGGTAAAATATACCAGTATTTTGAGTGTACA
>JADZMA010001528.1:2500-7500 GCA_020796225.1 Arion vulgaris
AATGTGGGGTGGTTTTTGGCATCCATTCCTCACATGGGGTAGTATGGGTTTGATGGCAGCTTGCATCATATTCACTAACCTTGTCTTTCTTGCATGTCAAGTCTTGTCCATTATCGAAATCCAAAAAAAAAAAACAATTAAAATCGAAAAAAAAAGGAAAAACATCTATATAACGTTAAATTTTTAAATTATATTCCTCGACATAATATAAACCAACCCCAAGCCCAGAAATTAAAAACCCCCAAGATTTAACATATGACCAACAATATGGAAAACATATATATGCCAAATTCCAAAATCATATATTAATTTCCAACCCCAACCCCGGGCATAAATAATCCAAGAACCCAAAATACTCGGATCGACATATATAACCATATCTAGAATAACGGTGAAAAGTTAATGTCTGCCATAAACATCAACCACCTCAAATATCCCACCATTATCAAATATCAAATAATTTGTTTATAAACATCAAGACCTCAAAATTCCCCCATTATCAAATATCAAATAATTAAGTGGGGTGATTATCGATCCCCCCCTTTTGGGTGACCAAAAAATATCACATTTCAACCTCTAATCACAAAGTAATCAAATTAATCCTCCCAACATTTGGAACAACATCATAAAATCATCGACAGTAAACTGCCCAAAACCCCACATCGGGTTTTTTCTGCCCCTTATAAGTGTTTTGTCAACCCACAATTGTCCCAATAAACAGGCCTTTTTGGGAATAATACCATTTACTAGGTTATCCTCAGGAGGGGAGACATTTAAGCATAAGCATAAATTATATTCATAATTATCAGAATTCTAAATCTTTTGATGTGGGGGCCCAAATTTAATCAGCCGAGTTTGGGCCCCAATCATTAATGGGACTATAACAAAATGCCTGATTGTCAGGTGTCCTCTCGGTACACCTGGGGAAAAAAGGGGGTTCCCTAATTTATTACCCCTAGTATGGTCTATTCCCCTGCTCCATACTTCCAACGTATAATATCAATTTCCTTGTTTTTATCGTTGTTTAGGGGAGACTGCCAACCTGTCGCTGCCTCCTATGGGCCCCCCTTTCTCTTTTCAGGACGGACCAAATATCTTTCTCTGCATCGTCAGGATGAAATAAATCTTCGATAAAAAAATTTATAGGTAATTAAGGATGTCTCCCAAAAGGTAAAAAAGGGTGACCACCCAGTAAAAGTATGGGGTAATTTGGGCCCAAAACCTATATTTACATGCGACCTTTCCCACTTTATCCGACTCCTCAAATGACGGGCATACCAAACAATGCCCCTTTAAAACCTTTTCCCATTGGCATTCCTCAGGTTATATGTAGTGGTCTTGGATTTTTACCCTCCTGACAGGTTCAAGAACAATGGGGGACTCAAACCCTTTTCCTTGGTCAGGGGGTTTTGGGTATCCCAAAGTCTGGGATCCATCTACTCTTATGACTTCTGCCACTTTTTTTCTTTTGGTCAATATGGGGTAAGCGAACTTTTAAATAAAAATCAGTCATAATAAGATATTTTAAACCCATGGAATCTTTTGGAAGTTCAAAAAAATCCAGGGAAACCATCTCAACGGACGGTTGGTTACAATATGACCGTGGGTAGTTGTAATCTTCTTTGAAGCGACATTTACAAAGGGAAAAAAGATTTCACCAGTTTTTGTCCCATTCTTTCCCACAAAAAATCGAGTTTTAATAATCCCAATGTCACCCCCTTGATGACCGATTTCGTGAATGCACCCAAATACAATCGGTCTTGGGTTTGAGAACAATTTTTTAATCCATCACGTATTATCCTCATCCCTTCAATACAAGTATTCCTCTTCAATAAAGCTTATCATGATGTAACCCAGCCTTTTAGCTTCCTGAACCCACCGGTCTGTCACTGGGCTCTGTTTCCATATTTTTTACCTAAGCCAAATCCTTTTTTTTTTGCTGTTTTTTTTCAAACTTGTGACATGTTGTTTCCCCTTCATGTTATCATCTCTGTCAAATCACAACTGTGAAAGGGGTTTAAAAACAAGGTTAATCCCCAAAATCCCCTTTCCCCAACAAACATAATCGTCCTCGTCTCGGCAGGGATACCGTATAAAAAAAACGGGATTTTTTTTAATGCCTTTGATTTTGTTTTTGTAATCAAATACGCCAACTGAGATACCCCCTTTTTTAATGGGCCCAGATGCGCCCCATTTGAAAAAATCAAACCCATTATCAAAAAAAGTCACTTTTTTCCTTGTAGGAAAAGAAACTTTTTAGTTATAGCCCATTTCCCAAAACCCCCAATTCTAGTTTAAAAAAACCCCTTTATGTTTTTCTCTTCTCTGGGAAGTCCACTGGATAAGCTATTACTTTAATGAGACTCCTCTGGCTCAACACAGCTCCTAACCCCTAAAAAAACATCAATGTCCCAAAATAAATGGACTGCCAAAATCAAATCCCAGAATGGGTGCAGAAATCAATTTAGATTGAAGATTAAAAAAACTTTTACAATCACTACTCAATGAAAAAGACGAGCCCGTTTTAAATGTCGTTTCGATCCAGGGAAAACCAGAAAGGGTGGCATTCATTTACCAAATCAATAGAGGTTTGGCAATCTGTGGAATGGGTATAAATTTTTTTATAATACCCCCCAGCCCGAAGGCCCTCACTTGCTTTGTGTGGGTATGCTAAATTCTGTATGGATGCAACTTTTTTTGTTGTAAAATGCCATTTCCCGAAATATTGACCTAAAAAACAACTGAATCTCTGCAAAAAAAAACATTTATTAGGTTAAATTTTAGCCTATTGATCTTATCCTTTCCAGCACATTACCTAAACAATCAAATGGGTTTAAAATCTGTTGAAAAATCAACAAACATCTAAATATACTAGTAAAAATTTTAAAAATAAATCTGACTTTTTTTCCCTCAGGCGTTGAAAAGTGCCCGCAGAAAAGTCAATCCCCTTGGATTCTTTATATTCATACAATCCAAAAGGGAAAAAAACCGTTTTTCCCCATGTCCTCCTGTTTCATTGCCCTTTGGGAGTACACTGGTTAAATCCAAGTGGTAAAAACTTTTCAATTAGGAGTCAAGTAGTCATCAATGCGAGGGAAGGGGGCCCCTCCTTTATATCTTTTTTTTTCAATTCACGATAAACACAGAGCGCAAAAAATTCCGTTCTTCTTTACTAATACTACTGGCCAGCCCAGGGGTACCCCTCCCGAAAACCCGTTTCTTGGAGTCCGCAATGGTTCCACCTCTGTTTGAATGCAGGCGAATCCCCGATGGGCCCTTTAAAAGGGGTTTGGGATCCTGTAAAAAATTTCTCTGAACTTTGTGCAAACCCAAAATCAAAATCATTATGCAAAAAACATCATCATATCTACTCCAAAGAAAAACATTGCAGCTTTTTTTATTAAAAAGATCCATGCATTCTATTCGTCTCGCGTCAATGTTTATGTTCGATGGGCCCAAAACCCAAAATTTTCCCAACAGATCTTACATTCCCCAGTTCTAGAGATGACATTAAAATTCACACCACTAGAAGAAACAATTCCCAAAATTTGCCCACCACTGTCCATTTGGGGAAAAAATCTTCATTTTTAATATTCCCAAATGAATGGGCCAAATTCCAAATCATCCCCTATTCAAACCCTTACCCTCAAAGACATTAGATTAAAATTTCCTGCCGTCTAAAATAGCTCCACCTTTCTCTAAAAAACAAACCCAAGGAACAAACTCCGAAAATGTGATTTCTTTCCCTTAAAAACCAAATAACTGGAAGAAGACTTTTTCTTGGACATAGACCGAATAAAGAACCCAGAATTGGGGGAAAAAAACCCCCAGACGGGTAAGTTTTGTCCCCCTGATAGCATTATAATCCCTATTATGAGATGGGTATCTAAAGACATGAAACCGCAATTCGTAAGATAAGTATTATAAAGCTCAATATTAAAATTTGGGGCCACAAGGTATGTGAATCCTTTTCCTTTTCTGCACCCATTTATCCTCATTTGCTGACTCCGGAAAATACATGCGAAATGCCTTTCTGTAAGAGCGGAAACCTGAGACCCCGTGTCAATAAAACACCCAAACACATTCCCCCTATCCACATATCATTAGTTTGTTCCCTACCATCTTTGTTCTGGGCCCCGTTCCTACCGGTCGTGCCCCCCTCCTGAGTGGCGCCCGTTTAATTTTTAACCCTACAAGCCTGTACCCCGGGCCATCCAACCCATCGCGAGCGCGGGGGTGGAAGATATCCCCCATCTCCACCCCCGGAAGCGGGAGTATAAAAAAATCCGGGACCAGGGAATAGGACAGTGGGTGCCGGGCTTCATTTCCCGACCATCCCGGACTCTAGGGTTTCCCCACGCCGCCCCAATCGTCAAATTCCTTGAATCCCTCCCAGGGGTGGGATTTGGGCTCCCATCGCAACGCCTCATTTTGCATTGCAGGAAGGTAGTGGAGGACTCCTGCAATTGGACATCAGCATGCTAGCCCAAACCCGTTACTAAAGGGTGCCACAAAATGGTCCCCAAAATTGTTGGGGTCCCGGGGGTCGCCCCCCCTGACTGAGCCGTGGTGACTTTCATGAATAGCTCCCCTATACGATGGGGAAAAGTCAAGGCCCTCTCCCCCCTTTTTGAGAAGAGCAAAAAAACAGACAGTAGCGCATGAGCCCCTATTTTAAAACACACCCGGGGGGCCGTCAGGGACTCTGGGTCCTTCCTCATCATTTGTATGGAATTCCTACGGACTGAATCGGAGACGTGCTCAAAAACGCTTTACCCCATCCTGGCCTTCCCGCCCAAGCGTCCGTACAATTCGCCAAACTCCCCCAGAGGACCACACGAACTCCAAATGTCCGTGGGTCCGACAGGGAAGGACGAGGGCTTCCATACAGTAGGATAAGACGGCACTGGAACAGATGAACACCTATCCATCCAAAACCGGAATTCCACCAAGGGTGCGGGTGCCATCAGGAGGCAATCCTCCGTCGCATCCTCACCGGC
>JADZMA010001528.1:12500-17846 GCA_020796225.1 Arion vulgaris
GTCTATCCCGTTTAGGGCCTGCCAAACCAATGTCAACGTATACACGTTCTTGGGAAAGATCAAATATATCCCAAAGAGTGATTAAAATTGGTCGGAAGAACGAACCAAAGAAGAAGAAGAAATATGAACAGCTTGGCGGCGTCTGCCCAAATCATGTGGCATTAAATTTCTCAGGCTCACGTCTCACTTGTCCTACACCGCCCAAAATAAGCGATAATACAGGCAGTAACGACAAGAAGGTCATGAGAAAACTGTTTACGTTTAAGCAGGTCATGAGAAAACTGTTTACGTTTAAGCAGGTCATGAGAAAACTGTTTACGTTTAAGCGGGTCATGAAAACTGTTTACGTTTAAAGAAAAGTACAACAATTATTCTCGCCAAATACAAAAACATGTGAAGAGTTTTCAAAACTAATAGACTGTGCATCTTTGGAGACTGTCATTACAAGACAAAGATTGTATTGGATTGGCCATGTGTGTCGTTTGTCGGTAAAAGGCAGGAACATTTCAAGCCGTATCAGGCTCACTGATTATCTACGCACACACAGACAAACATAACCAACTACATTCCATTGGATGAAAATTTGTGTGGTCATCATCACCCGTGATGGACGAACATCAAAGGCATCGGCTGGGGCAGCTCTCCGATGGACAGGGGACGGGTTGTTAGCTTGTGTAGTGTCGGGGCTTGCAGGGGGGCAAGAATAGTAACATTGTGACATACGAGACAAGTCAGAGACGACTGATGTAGGATCTAGGAAGCTACCTAGAAAAAAAAAACATCACATCAATCGGATGTGCTGGTCTACATAGGCGCACAGGTGGTACAACGTACAATCGCTCTTAGGCTCAGATCACATACAATCACCGATCTTGGAGCGTTCCAAGAAGAAGACATCGGATGGGAAAAGAAGGCATGGACGCTCTAAGGGAAAAGTGAAGAAAAACTGTGGAAAGAAAGTTGAAAGATTGTGGTATGATATAGGGAAAAAATTGACAGACAATGGAAATCCATTCGGAACACTTTTGTATCGCACGAGACACGAAGAGGAGATATATATATACATACATATCTACAGTGCAGACAGTAGGACCTGTAGATCTGACAATTTTGTAGACTGAATTGCTTCAAGTGCTTAATAAATCTCACTTCTGACACCCAAAAATTGTTCTAGGGAGTTCGTTGATGGTGGGCGAGTACTACTGGTGACCTTTCATAGCATGATGGTTGATGATATGACCATAGTGTATTTTTCATATTTATTGATGCTATTTGGACAAGAGGCAGACCAAGAAGAAGATGGCTACCCAAAATATTAAAGAAACCATGAATAGACCATCGACGAAGTAGGTGAACTGGCTAGGGGAACAGAGTGAATTTCAGATGTGCTGCAAAAAGGAACAACGTCCTATAAAGGATACGCACCATGATGATGATGATGATTTGGACTAGTTGTTGACAAACACGTCGTCCACACTCTCTTCCAGTATTTATATCGGTCTCCTATGTTTTTCACTATCGTCGCTAGAAGTCCTAACAATCTCTCAAAGTCTTGTTCTAGTGCTGCTGTTCTCATCAAATATGCAGCTTTGGTGTGCAAACCCTACGTTTTCTCCTTATACTATCTAGCTCTTTCTACTATCCTATCTACTTGCCCCTAGTATGAGGCCCCTCTGTGCCCTGGGGCATTACTTTATACTCCCGGCATAGCCATTCCCTCCAACATATATATATATATATATACCTGATAGATGAACAAACTAACCACCTTTTGCTTTTTTTTTTCCCCTTTGGGTTTATCGTCTCACCAAACCACCCACGATTCACTTCAATTAGAATGAAATAGAATGAGCAAAGGTCAGGTAGTGGGCTAATAATGAAGAGAAATAAGGACAAAGATATGTTTTAAATGAAGGTGATTTCCCGCGTTCCAATCCATTCGATAGTAGATGAAAGTTAATTGCATATCCTTTACAAGACTTTGCGAATCAACCCAGCTATTAACGCTGTTTATGATTTTTTTAGGCATTATTACGTTCAGTAGTTTGCCATTGCTTTCCCGAACGGGGGGTGTTATCGTCCTTTTGTAAGAATCCACGCGAAACAATATGCAACCAAACCGTCCGCAGTGGGATTCGAACTCAGAACGTCGGGGTTAATAGACCGAGTCACAAGATGTCAAGAAATAAAAAGATGACTACATAAGACAGATGATAGGATAACTTGCACCGATATCAAAATAGATTGAGATGTCTGCATAGAATATGATAACTTGTAAGGATATTGGGGGAGTGGGAGATTCTGCATCATCATCACATATCTTGCCCTGACAGAACCTTCCCAACCCTTACAGTCGCTCGAAATTTCTTTCTCTCATAGACCAGATATCCCGCCTCTGCAGCGTGATGCTCAAATCATCATTACATTCGAATCCATCTTCTCCGTGGTCTTCCCCCTTCTCTTCTTTGCCGGGATGTCACCTTTCGCAATGGTCTTCTCTAACCCTTCGTGTCTTTTAAATTATCCAAAATATTTCACTTTCTTATTTTTATTTTTAGCATCGTCCAGTTTTATTTGATTGTAAGTTCTCTCTGTACCGATCTATTTGTTTCCTTCTCTTTCCATGATATAAGGAAGGAACAAATAGATATTTTCAGAAGATATCAAACTAGTTGCAATAAAACGGAAAAAAATTACTCTCAGTAATAATAAAATAATAATAATTCCCTCGTACCGTTATACGTTACATAGGGCCTGCTGGTAATTTTTCCATACCGCTCTATCCTGGGCAACTCGCTCAATTTCATCCATGGAACTGAGACCAATATTTCTTGCCTCTCTCAGCAAAGTTCGTTCAGGGGCTCCTTAGGTCGCCTCTTTTTTCTTGAACCCTTTGCATCCCCCTTCAATGCCTGCTTTGATTGATAGAATTTGCATCTCACTTCAATGCCTGCTTTGATTGATAGAATTACTCTCAATACAGCGATATAAAAAGAGAAGCGAAGCAGAGGCGTATCATGTCCCCTAGTCTATTTAACATCTAAATAACAATGTTTAATAAATGTTCGTAGTCTTATCAGTCCTTAGATGTATGAAGTGCCTGTCACTTCACATTTCCCATGTCATGGTGTAGATGAATCATGCTTTCATTCTGTGTGATTCTTTAGTATGATCCACAAGGTAGAGGCTGGTTCGGTGGGGGCAATGGACTGAATCACTACAAGCGTCAACTATTTTCCCGAATCACATTTATCTTCGTTCGGGGGACATGGGGGTCGTTGGCAATGAGAGAGCAGACTGGCTCTGCCACCATATCATAGGGCCCCGCCAAAGGATAGAGCTGATATTTTGAACGCCCTCATAAGTGTGGTCGCAAAGAAGATTTTCATTTAAACCAATCCACGTCACTATTAGATTGCAGGAGCTGGGTTTGAAGATTGGAGTAGCAAGAAAATAACAGCATAACAGGTGCGTGAGTAGGCTCATCGATCAAAATCGAACTGGTACGGTCAGTCCCTGAAAGCCGCTATAGCGTAGTTGTTAGGAACTCGCTTCGCAAGGCTGGTGGTCTGGGTTCAGCTCCCGCAATGCGCGTGGAATTTTTCCGACCGCGACGGCTCTCAGGTCGACCCAGCCTCAACTGGGTACCAGACATGCTCTGGGAAAGTAAAGGCGCCGGCGTGATGCTGACCACATCACCCATCGTGTGTCGACGGTCAATGAAAAATAAAGGCCTAACACTGTATTGACCTATATACCACGAGGTATGAAGGGTTCCTTTACTTTACTTTACGGTCAGTCCCGGGACGCTGTTGAGATATTGAAGGAGATTGGAGCACCTATGGACATGTCCGGAGTGCAATGAAGATATTCCAAACTGAAACTGGTGTAGATGAGGTAGGAGGGCCAGTTCCTTTCCTCACGTGTAGAACATCGAGAGGGGAATTGAACACACAACCATCTTGTGTTCAAGTCGATAGATGAACGCTTATGTATTACGCTAATCTGCCCCACATTTAACAATTACAGAAAAAAACTAAAAATAGCCTGAAGTACTGACAATTAAGATCAATGGAAAAGTCATAAATAATCTAAGAAATGCAGATGACAGTATTAGTAGTCGAGAATAAACAAGAGCCACACGAACTAGTAAAGTACATAAAACTAGCATGAAATATGTATAGAGCATTCTTCTTCTTCTTTGTGTTCGTTCTTTATGACCAATTTTAATCACTCTTTGTGATATGTTTGATCTTTGCCAAGAACGTGTATACGTTGCATATTGGTTTGATAGTCCCCTAAACGCATACACTTCTACACACTTAGGACACATGCATCCGATTTCAGCCAAACCTCCTTAGCCGCCTCTTACGACATGCGTGGCGGGTAACAGTGGTTTTATTCTTTACACCCCAAATTTGGGCCCCAGTAACCACTCGGTCGTGTATAGAGCATTGATATCCCTAAAATTACTTTGGTATTTAGCAAATCAGGTAAAAGCAATATACATGTATATATATATACACGAAGTCTGTATCGCTTTGTTAGGGAATGCTAGCCGAAACAAATGCTTGCAGAAAACGGATGCACCAGGCCGTAGGGCGCATAACATGGTGCAACGACCCTCACAATGAGGAATGGGATAATGGATTCTATGGTCGCCAATCTACCTCGGAGATTTAGCCACGCAGTAGAATGTCAGACCTACCATCACGAGGGTGGCCAAAATTTACTGCAGGAAGAGGTCGGTACAAACAGGGAAGCAGAAATCATAGGAATTATATCCTACAGAACTGCCAGTATGCAGACTTGAGAAGAAAGAGATGGCCCACTTAACTAGCGTACAAGACAAACTGTATGGCATGGCTGATAATCTGAGCCGGCCCCACTGGCCTTAATGACGAGCCGCCATTGATTGGGGCCTTTCTGATTGATTTAATCAGACTTATCTTTTGGTGATAGATAACAGGTACATCGGTTGCTCTCTTACAGCACCTTTCTTAGCCAGTCGGTCATCTGTCTCACTTCCTTATAATCCTAACACAGGGACCTCCCAGGATTAGTTTTGATATTCAATTTTCACAAAATCAAACACAGCTAGTTTCTAAGCAACATAACAAACATTGATTATCCTAGCAACGACGCAAGGACGTGGTCATGATTCATGAAATGTCAACAGATTACTGGTAGAAAGTGAATGATAAGAGATACGTCTCACAAATAGTCATCCATTTTAGTTGGATCAAGTTCCAGACGTAATCTTCCTTGTTAGAGAGTTCTTGGTTACAGACAAAATTGTTTCCCTCTTTTCCCCAAAAAAAAAAAAAAATGAGCAGACGTTTGATT